>JANIJH010015699.1:0-12017 GCA_024520975.1 Erythroxylum areolatum | reverse complement strand
ACTAACTTAATGCAATGCTCTTAACTATCTTGGAGTTTCCGATGCCTTGCAAGATCAACGATCGTCTCGTTCTGCACTTGAGGAGTGAGAAATAATGGGTTGAGCTACACAGCTCAGTGGCTAACATAATTATAGCCATCGGCAATTAGCGCAAATTCAAGCATATGTATGCATATATATATTATATTTCTACCTGCATCAATTCTAGCACTCACATGCAAATCATGTCATATACGCATTCAACATAATTAGTTCGGCTTTCAAAACATGTCACAAATATGTTTCATAACGAACAGTTCAAATATGCAATGCACATCACATAGCTCGAGGGTTCCATGGAAACAAAAGGGAGAAACCGAGGTTTACACCCTGAACGAAATGAGTCCCTTCGGAGCTCATATGCCACAAGCGGGCAGCCGGGAGAAGGCTCTTGTCAACGTGCGTGTGACGAATGAAATGGTTCCACTCTCGCCCAAACAAAAGCACATAATCATGCTCAGAATCATTTTTGTCAAATGGTATGCTTTCATGCTTCCCATTTATTCAAAATGCCATGACCGAAGTCGAGGCATAACATGCTCATAATCATATTTTCATGCTTCTTTCAAGGTATATGAAATCAAAATCATTCATTCAAACATACATAACATATAACATATATTCACACATAGGCAAGAATCTGTCTAATCACACAACAACTATAAGTACATTACCCACCTAATATCTCTTGAGTATCCGACTCACTGATGTCCTTCCTCTTGCGATTGGACCAGGTCATCTTGGTTTCCTAAAACAAACCAAGTTTCCATTCAATCAATATCTAAAAGAAAATATTCAAAAAGCTTAAAAATCAAAAGTACTAAAGTCTACATTCGACTTCCATCTAAAATCCCGAATCTGTAGAGGAAATTTCAAACTTCTTTTCTTCATAAAACTTGTAGTCCTTTATTCCTAGATCATAACGAATCCAAAATCACCTCATTTGGACATCTACAGCAAAAGATATGCCCAAAACACCAAAATTCCTCTTTGCTGGAAACAGGGGCTCGCCACGGCGAAAGCTTCGCTCGCCGCGGTGAACAAGTCGTGCTCGCCGCGACGAAGGCCACGCTCATCGCGGGGAACAGCCTGTGCTCGCCGCGGTGTGCATACAAATGTGCGCCGCGACGTGCACCATTTCCTCGCTTCGTCGCGGCGAACAGCCTGTGCTCGCCGTGGCGTGCACACAAATGTGCGCCGAGGCGTGCACCACTTCCTCACACGTCGCGGCGTGCTCCTCTTTGCACGTCGTGGCATGTTCCTTCTCACACGTCGCGACGAGCAATAATTCGCAGTCGCCACGGCTGTTCATACGGACGCCGCGACTTGCGGGTCTGGAGAACGACTCCGAACCTGACTTTTCCAGCATTTTCTAACTTAAATCCTTCCCTTAATCACATGCAACACATCTAAACTTTAGATCAAGTCTTAAACTACATTTCTAACTCATTCTAACCTTCCAATCAGTCACAACTCAACAACCCAAGGATTTCTAACCATTTTTCCTCAAAAACCCTAAACCACTGATTCTAACACATACCAATCTATCCTAGGGTTTAATCTAACTGAAACAAGGTAAAAAGGAGCTAAACTTACCAGAAGATGCTTCAAATCCGTCGAAAATCCTCAAGAATCGAAAACCCAATTCTCTTCTCTTCTTCCTCAAGCTACGACACTCTCCCCTCTCTTTTCTCTTCTATCTTTCCTTTCTTTTTCTTTCTTTCTAATTCTTTAAGCCTAAAGGAATGGACAATGACCACAATACCCTCCTTGTAAAGCCTTAACCCATTCTAACTTAAGTAATCTTCCCAAAAAGCCCTCAAACATTTTACCCATATGAACCTATTTAAACCACATTAAACTCAAATACACTTCAATTAACCACTAAGACTCCCAATTTAATCAAACTAAGGCATAACACATAATTAACACAATTCATGCTTAATAACATCAATTAGAAAAATTTTGGGGTTCAACAGAAGCTGACAATTCTTTTCACGAGAATTGGGAGTGGTTAAATAGGCTAAGTTTGAACTTGATGGAGATGACAATTGTGGAAAATGTTAAGTCATCAATGCCCAAGATGAACAATGCAAGGGAATTTATGATGAGGATAAATGAGTACTCCCAATTAGACATAACTGATAAATCCATTATAGGAAACCTAATGAGTGAGCTGACGACTAAGAAGTTTGACTGGTCACAACTCATTCATAATCATGTGAAGAGCATGACAAATCTAGCAACTAAGTTGAAATCGATGGGTATGGATGTAAGTTAGTGATTCAATTTATCATCAAATTGCATCATCTTGAGTTCGACTAGTTTTCGGTGAATTACAACACCATTAAGGAAAAATTGAACATTAAGGAAATTAAGGCTATATTGGTTTAAGAGGAACGGATGTTAAAGAAGATGAAGGAGCACTCTATCCATCTCACATTTCATGACAGAGCTAGTAATAGCAAAGCTAAATTGGTTAAGAAGGAAAAACAAAAGGATAAAGTTCTAATGAAAGTCAATGAGGGTTAAATCCATAAGAAGCATAGGTTTTACTTCTGCAAGAAAAATTTTGTACAAAAAGAAAGGCATAGTTTGAAAAGAAAGATACCTATTAGGTTTCATTATGTTTTGAATAAAATCTTATTCAAGTGCCTAATAATACTTGATAATTAGATTCTGGTGTAATTACTCATATGTCATATATTAGTAAGGATGCCTTTCAATCCAGTCCATAAATGAAACTAAAATGTTCCTATATACAAGCGGGTGATCTGGGCTGTTACAAGTGATATCAGAGCCGATACCCAAACCGTTATGCCAACTAGGCTGGACCCCAAAAGAGGGTTGGGCCCTAAGGGGGGTGGAGAATGTGAGATCCCACATCGGTTAGAGAGGGGAACAAAGTATGCCTTATAAGGGTACGAATACCTCTCCATTACAGATGCGTTTTTCGTTGCCCAACGCACCGAATCCCATCAGAACTCTGAGGTTAAATGTGCTTAGGTGAGAGTAGTTCTAGGATGGGTGACCTCCTGGGAAGGCCTCGGGAAAAGCAAAACCGTGAGGGCTTAGCTGGGCCAAGGCCTAAAGTGAACAATATCTGTAAGCGGGTGATCTGGTGTGTTACAAGTGGTATCAGAGCCGGTACCGAAATCGTTGTGCCAGCTAGGCTGGACCTCAAAGAGGGCTAGGCCCTAAGGGGGTGAAGAGTGTAAGATCCCACATCGATTGGAGAGGAGAACGAAGTACGCCTTATAAGGTTATGGATACCTCTCCATTATAGACGCGTTTTCCATGACCTAATACACCGGATCCTATCAGAACTCCGAGGTTAAATGTGCTTGGGCAAGAATAGTACTAGGATGGGTGACCTCCTGGGAAGGTCTAAAAAAAAGCAAAACCATGAGGGCTTGGTTGGGCCAAGGCCCAAAGAGGACAATATCTTTAAGTGAGTGATCTGGGATATTACAAAAAACTTATATTGGTCCTCATGAGTTTTGAAAGCTAAACATAGATGCAGGTTGTAGTACACCTGTGTCCCATATTATGCAACTCACTGTATCGACAAGCATATAGATTTAAGATTTGGCATGCTCATGTCCAATAACATGAATCTTGCCACTTCTCTACATATGTGGACACAAGATCTAACATTTCCATGTCCCTATTTGAAAAAAAATATTTTCCATACCAATATGCCCTTGTTCTAGCCCGTGTCTTCACCTTTACATTTCAAAGAAGAACATGCCTTGGCATACAACCGTGTTGACTAAAAAACTTCTAAAAATTCCTAAAACACTTTAAGATTGCACATGAGTATATAAGTCATCATCATCATCACCCAGTCCAAAATCTCGCAATGAAGCGTGGTCTGGGGAAGTCTGATAGTACATAGCCTTACCCCTACATAGTAGAGAGGTTATTTCTAATAGACCCACATGCAAATGAGACAATATAAGAATGATGCAAGTTACAGAGAAAAGTAAAAACTAGCACGAAAAATTTCTATGTAACTAAAATTTCAGTAAAAACATAAATACAAGAAAATACAAGTAATAGGGAGATACCTAATGGAGTCCAGATCTACGAGTACCTGATAGGCTATAAAGTCCAATCCTTCTTGTCTCGAAATAAGTAGGGAGACCTTCCTCAGAGGCCCTAACGGAATGACATCCTACTGTCTCCCCACATCTGTCCTGTGAAGCCAAGTTTAATGCCCGTAGACCTTGTCCAATACTTACCCTTATAAGGGGGCAGAGGGCGTTGGGTATGACTTCTTATGCGCTAATCCGTGCATCATGTAACATCATCACCTAATAACCGCTATACTGTTTGGGCTAACTTTAAAGGTTAATCCTTTACCCTTATCCGATCACGCCAAACTTTTCTATTACTAGCCATTACCTCATTAAGGGCCAACTTTGACATATCCTCCTTGATCACTTCCAGCCAATTCTTGTAAGACCTCCCTTTTCTCCTCTTATAGTTACTAAGTGTTATTTAGTCACAGCTTCGTACCAGAGCATCAGAGGGCCTCCTATGCACATGCCTATGCCACCTGAGCCTAGTCTCTCTCAACTTGTCGGTAAGGCTAGCTACCTGTAGTCTATCTCTCACCACCCGATTTTGGACCTTATCTCTCCTGATAATGTCACACATCCACTGAAGCATGCGCATTTCTGTTACCAACAACTGTCTTATATGCCTATGTTTGGTAGGCCGACACTCTGCCCCATATAACATGGTTGGATGGATCACTGTTTCATAAAACTTCCCCTTAAGTTTTAAAGGAATCTTTCTGTCACATAAAACTCTTGATGCATTTCTCCATTTGGCCCATCCTGATCTAATACGGTGTACTATGTTGGCGTCGATATTACCATCACACTGAATGACAGATCCGAGATATTTAAAACTCGTCCTCTGTGGTATGATGTCAGTACCAATTACTACTGTCACCTCATGTACCGTCTGGTTTCTTGAAAAGTTGCATTCTAAATACTCTATCTTAGACCTGCTCATTTTAAAACCTTTCGATTCTAACATATCTCTCCAGCATTCTAACTTAAAATTGACCCCCTCCTTGGTCTCATCCACGACAATATCATCTGCAAATAACATACAGCAAGGTACCTCTCTTTGAATATGTTTGGTAATTTCATCAAACACTAATGTGAACAACAAAGGGCTTAACGCAAATCTTTGGTGGAGTCCAACACTAATAAAAAACGCTTCTATATCACCTCCTATCGTCTTTATGCTAGTCAATGCTCATTCGTACATATCCCTAATTACTTTAATATAGGTCATAGGGATGTCCTTTGCTTCCAGACACCTCCATAAGAGGTCTCTAGGAACCCTGTCATATGCCTTCTCCAAATCAATAAAAACTATATGCAAATCCCATTTTCGTTCCCTGTAGCATTCCATAAGTCTACAGAGTAGATGTATCGCTTCTGTCGTGGACCTACCAGGCATAAATCCAAAATGGTTGGCCAATACAGAAGCAGCTCTCCGTATTCTCTTTCCAATTACCTTCTCCCACAATGGTATGACTTAATAGTTTGATGCCTTTATAGTTGTGACATTGCTGGATGTCCCCTTTGGCCTTGTATAAGGGGATCGACCTACTTAATCTCCATTCATCTGGCATTTTGGCTGACTCTAGGATCACATTAAAGAGTTGAACTAACCATTCAATACCGACAACTCCTAACCGCTTCCATCTCATTCGACCCTACGGCCCTTTTGCTCACCATCCCTCTCAAAACCTTTGTAATTTCACCCCTCATGATCCTTACCCAAGTGCACATGTTAAGAACATGCCCCGTCACGACGGGTTCTCCTAACTCTACATTGCCCACTGTCTCTTTGTTATATACAATAATTCCCACTTTGACGAATATGTTGTATTTAGCTAACACACTTTATGAAGCAACTTTAAGATTGCACATATGTGTTTATGAGATATAAATAAAAATCTCCTCCTTAGTGAATATACCGTATATAGGTTGAGTTGTATCTACATCTAACACCTCAAAATATTAATCAAGTCTATAAAATGCCTAAAATTCTCTGTGGTAATTCACGCTGTCAATATGTTATCTACATTCTCTAAAGTTTTAACCACTTTTATCAAGATCTTTCCTTATGCAAATTCTTTATCCCGATGAAACCTTACATCATTCACTATATAGCCCATCCTTTTATCTTTCTCCTCATTGACTACAGTACCTTGAAAAGGTAGTTAGATCTCTATCACTAATGGTAAAAATATACGCGACTAAGTTTTCTCAATCATATCTACTTGGTAGCATAATGGTCCATATCACTCTATCTATGGCTTTTTGTATTGATGCTCTCTTCCTGACATTATTTTATTTCTAGAACTAGAATATCAAACCCTTATAACATATGTTTTAAGTTGTTCTAGTTCATTTTTATCACTAATGAACTAATAGTTTTCCCTGTTGACACCAATAAATCCTCTTAATATTTTTTCCTCTATAGATACCACTCTTTAAATATTACATCCTTAAATATTTATTATTTATATAACTTATATATATTTAAATTTTTATATATTTATAATAATCATAATCCATTTATAACAATATATTTTTAATAGATATATATGTTCTAAAATATTGTTATATTCATAAAAATCGACATAATACATTTATTATATATTATATTTATTATATAATTATATATCTTATATATATTAAACTCTATATATTATAGAAATTCTATATAATAATATAGAAATTCTATATAATAAATAGAATAGGATCCCAAGTTCCTAGATCAATTAAAAGTTCAATTATATCGAAACTACTTATTTTCAAATGATATCCACATTGTTCACAAATATTCATTCATGACATCAAAAATTTCTTATAATTTAATCCATATCAAATTTCACATTGAACCCCATAAATGCCTGTATTTTTGAGTTACATCAAGATCATTTTACCTTGTTCAAGAGAATGTCTTCAAGCTTCAGACATTTTGAAAGTAACCACTTTATCTCCCATTCTCAATATTAGCCACCTTCACTAACATCAATTATTGCCCTAGTTGCGGCTAAAAATGGATGTCTTAATATAAAAGGTACTTAAATGTCCTCGTTTATATCTAATATGACAAAATCATATAGAAATATGAAAATTTCATCTTTAACTAACATATCTTCTATAATGCCTATATGGTACTTGACTGACTTATCATCCAACTATATGTCATCCTTGTTAGTTTTAATTCTCCTAATCCTAATCTCTTAAATAACTTATAGGGCATCAAGTTAATTATAGCTCTTAAGTCAACTAATATTTTGTAATTAATAAACTACCAGTTGAGTAAGGGATAGTGAAAATCCTTGGATCTATAAGCTCTTCAGGTTTTTTTTCAAAAGGATGGTTGAACACTACTTGCTAAGGATTACTATGGATAATTCCTTTATCTTATTTTTTTCTATACCAACTCCTTTAGAAGTTTGTCATACTTAGGCACCTATGAAAAAGCCTCAACAAAAGATAAGTTAATATACAAAATTTTAAAAGTCCTAGGAAGTTAGGAAACTATTTGCCCATGCTATCCATCTTTAGTTTTATTGGATACAGGATAGAAGGCTTAAACTCCTTCACTAACTTAGGTTGCTCACCTTCGTTATCTTCTTCCTTATTATTTTCTTTGTCTCAAAATTCTCTCTTTCAACTTTTTTTTTTTCATGCTTAGCTCCCTATAACTTCTTAAAATGATAGTCTTCATATGCTCCTTCAAGTTTTTTTTTTCGTATTACCCAACAAGTTTCCTTGTGGTCTCTTACAAATCAACTTAAAAAACTTCTTATTTGATTATCCAAGTTATAGATATAAGCCTCTTGATTCCTTAGTGAAACTTTAATAGCTTGGAACATAATTTCAGATGCTTGAATAAATTTTAGTCGTGATATCTTCCAAACTAGGCTTTTTCTTACTAGATGATGTTATTGTTAAAATCTACGTGGAGGGTTCTATCTTTGTTACCTTTGATTCCTCTAAAAATTTTAGGTGATTCCTCTATCTTGGGTTGCAAATGTTACTGTATGGGTTATTTTGCAATCAAGGAACATTACTCGTATACTCAACATGTTTGATTGATTTTATCATGGCTTTGATGACTTAATAATCTTGGCCTACATACCCTCTTTCAGATAACTGACACAACATCATTTGATTTGTTTGTTGCATGATTGAATCAACCAATCTTTTTACTAAGAGCTTTAACTTGGGCCACCAAATATATAACAACATGTACATCACAAGTTCTAGCTAGCTTATTAAGTTTAACTTTTGATGAATTTCATTAATAGATATTCGTAGCCATCTTTTCAATCAACTCTCAGGTCACTTCATGTGTCTTGCTATTTAGACTTCCTCCAACTGTGGCTTGTATCATCTACCTTGTTGAAGAATTTAGACCATTATAGAATGTCTAAACCTATAACCAAATAGGAAAACCATGATGTAGATATCTTTTGAGTAAATCCTTGATTATTTCTTATGTATTATATAAAGTCTCTGATTTAATTTAAGCGTAGGAATAGATGTCATCCGTCATCTTTGTAATCTTGAATAGTGAGAAGTACTTCATTATGAATTTCTTAGCCATTTAATCCTAAGTCATGATCAATCTTCTAGGAAAAGAGTTTAACCACTACTTGGATTAATTCCTTATTAAGCAAAGATATAAATTCAATATAATTGCATCATTATTGGCCTTATTTATTTTGAAAATATCACAAATATCTAGAAAATTAGTGACATGAGCACATAGATCCTTGTCTTGTGTCTATCAAATTGAACAAATTGCTGTACCATCTATATAATATTTAGTTTAATCTTGTTAGTTGATGGTTATAATAATTAATTTGATGATATTAAACTAAGTTCCAATTAAAAATGGCTTCACATACTTAGACATAGATCTTTGTTGTTCTATTATAATTTCTATTTATGGGTTATCAAATTCTCCCTCTGACTCTTCTTTCCTTTGTCTAACCCTAATTATAAGATTTTGTAAAGCTGTCCTTTCAATTTCAGGATCTCCCTTAACTAATTATGATATATTGCTTCAGGTCATAAACAAATCCATCTCCTAAAATATCAATAAGAAAATGAAATATTAATGATCAAAACTAGAATATCAAAAAATAATATAAATGCAAAGGAAATAAATTGGTAGAGTAATGGCAATTAAGCTTTTCTAATTTCCTAGTATGCCAAAAACTTGGTAGACTATCGTATGTGATGTTTATAACTCAATTACTTTAATCTATAGACTGTGCAAAGCATGCACGCTTATTGTTCTATCGTATAGGAATTATAGTATTAAGTTTTGATCCTGTAAAGACTATGAATACTAGTAATAATTCTTTTCTTATTATCTAACCTATAATTTATATGATGATGATAATTCAAATTTAAAATAAAATAAAATAAATTAGTAATAAGTCAATATAATCAAATAAACTAGAATATAAAAGTAGTGAAAATCAACCAATATGATGAATGGTACTTGAAATTCTAATCCCTCAAGGAATTCTTATGTAATTATGAATTTGAACCTATAGAATTGCACTAATCAATTAATTGATTATTAGAATCATAATTACATTAATCAATTAATCCAAAAAGATCTATGTTGACTTATCTTTAAGTTTGCTTGCAACTACGTTCAGTTATACTTGATGTATTCATATATTGGATTTCTTAATCTCAATTACATAAAATCATAAATGAATGAACATAACAACAATATTAATCTAAGAATAAATAAGAACATATAGTTAAATCTCAATAAAACTAAAGATTTAATTAAATAAAAGGAGATCACTATAAGATCCACCTTGGGGTTCATCTAATCCAAATATTAAAAAAAAACATTTTAGCTTATCATAACATAACAAAAATCAAAACTAAATGATAAGTTGACAAAAAGGATAACATGATTGAAATATCTAAAGACTTCACTTTATATTAATGAAAATCTACTCAAAAGGGATTTCTTTAGTTGTTTTTGGTCCTTTGGCCCATTATAAGCCTCCTCTGTCTTTTTTCACTTAATCTTATCTTTTAAAATTAAAAAATTGAATATAACGAGATATATAGGCATCCACACGGACGTGTTGATGACTGTGTTTTTCAAGTTAACTTGTATTGATGATCATTTTCTTTAAATTGACACGTAACAATATTTGAAGCTAATATGTGCATATATATAGGCTTATAGGATTATCATAGACTTCTATCTACTTAACATCGGCATATTACCAATCAACACAGGTATGTTTCATAGGAAATACTCAATATGCGTCTAAACTCTCTAATTTAACAATGTACACTATCATACTCTCTATAACCCAATTGAAACAGGTCCACATTGCTCTAAACTTATCCAAGTTTGTTCCTTTTTACTCTAAGAGGTTAGATTTAGAAACAATATATGAACAACTTAAGCACCAAAATCAATAAAATACTTAATAAGAAAAATGCACTAGATATGGGCCTAAAAATGACTAAAACATCACTTATCAGTGATGTTCCAATTTCATGCCACCCCTTATAGTGTTTTAGAAAGGTTCCATTTCTTTGATCTTAGAATTACCCTTCTTAATCACTGGGTCAGTACAAAATTATGGTACTCTTATCATTAATTAGAATAAATATTGGTTTCTTTTGATGAATTCACATGAATCTCTTCTGTTTGAATTCCCATTCATTACCTATTCCCATTATTGATATTCAACTTTGCCTATCACTCATTTTATTTTAAGAAAATTTTTCTTATTAATTATACATCAAATACACTTATATGTAGTTATATTCAATTTCTTTTAATTTTGAATACTTTTATTTTATCACATTTAATTTTCATTGCATGTCATCATTTTAGATTTAATTTATTTTACTAATTTTGTTTTCTTTTTTAGTTTTAATTGGTCTTAATAAATATTTATCCTTAATAGAGTTTAGTCAGGGACCAATCTCTTTTAATTGGAGTTTTTACTTTTCTTATTTTAATTTTGGGTTAAATATGCTTATTAGGACAATTTCTTTAAATTTTAAAGAAATTTGGGTAAATAAAAGGAAAAGGGATTAACAAAAAAAGTTAACAAAGGCAGTTAGGTAATTTCAATATTTAGAGAATTCCCTAGTTTCTTACTAATAATAAAAAGGAAAGCTCTATAATTAACTTAAAAAGGCAAGGAATAAATAGGTTGGAATTAGCTATAAATAGCAATAAAAAGGAAGGGAAATTTTATAAATAATAAATCACTGGATTAAAGGAGGAAGACCAAGACCTTTGAATTACCAACATTATATTGATCTTTTCCCCATTGATATGTTAAACCTTAGTTACTTCAATTGTCTTGGAAGATAGTCTCCAAGAAAGGTAGCGAATGACCCTTACCTTGATCTTGTTTTTCCTCTCACCCACTAAACTTTTCATATTAACATAAGCAGCCATTATATCCTAACTCTCTACTCTCTAATACTTGTTTAGTTTTTGGCACAAATTATTTTTTTAGTGAGCATCTCACCTTTATCTCAACTTTAGATATTCCCTTGTTTTCTTTCCACCCTCTTTTCTTGACCTTTCTTGCTCGAGCTTCTATTTAATTAATTTCTATAGTGAAGAAGCACATATCATTGCAAGCTAACATAATATGATGGCCCCATTTTTTTTAATCCCTATTAGACATATAGTTGGTCTCAACCATTGTTTATGGTTTGTTCGTGTTTTATTGATAATTTTAGTATTCAAGGAACTGCCATAGAGATGTATGGATCTGTTAGGCCCCGAATTTTTTTTATGATGTTATTAAGCATGAATTATGATAATTATGTGTTTATGGCTTAGTTTGATTAAATTGGGCATAATATTGGATAATTGAGTTTAAGATGTGATTAAATATGGTTAAATAAGAATTT
>JANIJH010015689.1:0-12018 GCA_024520975.1 Erythroxylum areolatum | reverse complement strand
TGTCACTTGCCACATGTCAACCTCTTATTTGCTCACCTAGTTTCTTCCAATTCACTTCCAATTTCTAGTCCAATTTCACCCCAAAAATCCGATGGCTTAAAATTAAAAATTCCTAAAATCATGTCTCTAATTTCCAGTGCCATTGGACATTACTTTTTACTACCGATAACCAGTCAGTCTGCCACATGGCAGTTTTTTTAATCCGAAAAAATACCCCGAAAATTTCCAAAAAAATTTCTAAAATTCTCTCAAAATTCAAAACACACAAAAACCCACTCCAATGTACTTTTCAAGCACAAAAATTATATTTTTCACAAAAATCACATTTATGACAATATACCGGGAAAATGTCATAAATGCATGTACAATCATTTACAAGTGAAAAAATCATTATTTACATGTAAGTGTATGAATGAACATACCAAGACAATTCTAAACACTCATAAACCGTTCCAAATTACTATTTTACCCTTCCCATTAGTGATGGGATGTTACAGTTTTAGTTGAGAAGAAAGAAGGAGAAGAACAACAAAAAGGGGTAGGCAACGTGAGCACTTGATCGTTTTAGGTGAACATCAACTAGAAGCAAAGGGCGAGAGCTAATGTGGAAAGCTTAATAGTGGAAGGAGTAACTCCCTCACTAGCTATTGTTTGTTCCTTTTGTTTACTATTTCTTATTGTTTTGCTACATTTACTTCTCTGGTATAGACTCATGGCCTAGTATGCTTAACTGACCTATACTCTGTTAGCTTTTGATAGCTTATTTGTGTTATTTACTTGGTTTGTTTCTTTAATACTTCTCTTATACTGATCAAGATGAGATTGAAGTGTTTAAAGATGATGAAACTTATAAATTCTCTAATGGGTTGATCTCTTTCCTTAAGGACTAATATAGCTAATTTAGTCAAACATGCATGATTGAGGTATTGTGTTGTCTTATGTTTGCTATACTTTCTTAACTAAATGAATTTAATAGCATGACCAAACTTTGCATAATTTTGGTATTAAACAAAGAACTATGAGGAGAAGTTTAATATGGAACAAGAATCTATATACGCTTAGGTTAAGAATTAGAAATATATTAACCTAAGTGGTAATTAGTATTCGGGTTCATAATTAAATTGGATGGTAACTTATCGAATATGAAAGTTAGATTAGATAATTATTCGAGTTGATCTTAGGGACAACTATCCAATTATTTCCCCTTAATCATGCATAGGAGATTAAATTAGTGAAATTAATTCTTAAGAATTTTCCACTTTGATTTCTACTCGCTTTTGCTTCTAGTCGATTTAGTTTACTTTTCAGACCAATTTGTGATTTTCCTTAAAGCCCTAACTCAACAATCAAGATAGATTTTTAGGATTGAATTTATTTTTTATTTCTATTCAAAATTAATTTAAGTGAACCAATTTCAATGTCGTGGGAGTCGACCCTGGGTAATCAACTACAACTACCTCATATACTTGTTAGTAGGATAGCCTAGGTCTTTTTAGAACTTTTTGGGCACAGCAGTATCACATCTAGATTATGACGTATCAAGTTAGTTTTCCAATATGGCAAATTCTAAAAGATGCTTCATTTTCTCCAATCAAAGTTTTTACTAATGCTTGTATTAACTTCATCAATTTTAAGTTCTGTAACTTTTAGCAACCCTAATTCATCAATCTCGTGCAATATCTCTTCACCAGCTTTGTAAGGGGGAGGAGGTGTTTGTACCATCCTATTCTTAATGAAAATTTGATTATTGCATCTAAAAGGACGATTTGGAGGAAGAAATTTCCTATAGTTGTCAAACTAAAATGTTTTAGCCCCAATTGGAAGATAAAACACATCAAAATCATTGTGAAAATAAGGACAAGCCAATTTCCTTGTTGTGTTATGTCCATACAACATAGCATACATCAAAAAATCACTAATAGTCCACAACAAATATTCTCTCAACACAAAATTTTGTTTAAGAGACACATCATATGTCTCCACACGATATTCCTAAAGACGATGCAATTCAGATACCAATGGTTGTAAGAATATATCAATTTTATTCTTTGTATTACTAGGCCCTGACGCAATCACTGTCAACATATGTGCCTCATTCATACATATCCATGGAGGCAAATTATAAGGAGTAATTATGATTAGTGAGCGCATATCGTAACGCTAGTCAAAATAAAAACTAGACTACTAGTATAGCAATGGTGAGTCTAAGTCGATCTCACAGAGAGTGTGTACAAATGAAATGAAAATAATTGATGTTTAGAAAAAAAGGGGGTTTAGATTTTCGAATAAGAAAATAAAATAAAACTAACCTAATGAAAACAAATTAAAGAAAACATGCGAAAAATGATAAAAATGGAGAATTCGGTAGGGACCCAGTTCTTTGGTTCAATCTCGGCCTACACCTTAATTAAGCATATTTCACTGATTTGTTGTTCTCAAACCTCTCCTAGCAACTATTAATCGTAGGTTAATAATTAACTCGAGTTTTCCCTTAGGCAGTGTTTAATCAAGATACGATCGTAACTAAACCTAACCACTGAATAACTTAGGATACAATCTCTAGATTTAATTAGGCAGTAGCGTTACGAATTATGAAAACCAATTAATCATGGCAAAAATACTTACAATGTGTCATTTAACCTAAGTCATGTTATCCCTAATGATTACGAATCATTAGTCGCTACACATGAATTTCAACATAACAATTATGGATTATATTGAAATTCTAGCAATGGGTTTGCAATTAAACAATTTAATGAACGCATTAAAATCATCCTTTCATAATACCCAATGGGTTCGTACATGTATAACCGAACAACAATGAAAATACGATTATCCATACATAAAACCCAATTCAATTAACACAAGATAACATAATCAATTCCTAAGGAGATAAAGAATTATCAAAAACAAAGAAATACACTTAACCTGGGGCATCAGTGTTGATGCCACCTCTAAACTGGTGTCGAGACGTATAGCCCTTCATAGGACTCTACCTAGAAAATGCTTCAGCCCCCATGTTGTAACCAGCACCGAGGACCCCTTTCACTACACCTCCACTCCTCTCTCGCAAGCTCTATTATGTTCTCTTCTCACATTACTATTCCTGTGATGTGACAAATAAACATTGATCCACTTAACTATTCACTCTTATTAAAACCTATGCTCCTCTTGTTGTGTTTCACTTTTGCCTCAGTTGTGTTTTGTTCTTCTTTTCTTTGAAAGTACTATGCTGCATTTTTTGCTCCTTCCTTGGCTGTGCCTCGTCACTTTGCTTCATTACACTGTGCAATTTTACTTTGTTAGTCATCCACCTGCTGCACTGCTACATCATTTCTCCTGACCTCTACTGTCATTTTTTGGTTCTCACTAACTGCTGCATTGTTGCTTTTCTATGGACTGCTGCTTGGCCTGCTTGCTTCGTGCGTTGTCGTTTTGCTTCATACTTCTAGCTTGCATTGCCTTCTACTGCATTCTTTGCTCATGGAATGCTCCTTGGTGCTACATTTTAGGCGTGTCTTTATCCACCAGCTGCATGTTATTTTCGGCATGTCTTTATCCACCAGCTGCATGTTGTTTTAGGCATGTCTTTATCCACTAGTTGTATGTCGTTTTGGCATGCCTTGGCTATCTACCTATGTAACATCCTATTATCTGGATTAAGATTAAAATAGTGATTATTAGAGATTAATAAAAAATTAGGAAGCATAATTCATGCTTATGCATAATGTGACACACACATACATAATAATATTGATCTTGCACATTACAATTATTTGTACATGCATTCATTGACATTTTTCGAGTATAATTAATTGTTAAAAATACAATTAAAATGTGAATTGTGAATTATTGGGGCTGAAAATTTATTTGGAGGGTCATATTATTATTTCAAAATTTTTGGTGAATTTTAGAAATTTCTGAAAAAATTGAGGTATTTTGAACCAAAAAAATATAAAAATAAGTGACAAATGGAAGAGTGGCATGTGGCAGCCTTGCATGTTGACCGATGGCCCACATGCAAGGAACACACATACTTAAGTGTAAAATTTGAATGTATGATCATGCTCTAGCCAAATTTTCAAATGTGCATAGTCTATGGTATTTTGAGCATAACTCATAGAATAATGAGCCTAATTGAATGATCTTGGTATTAATAGAGAGTTAAGACATAGGAGAATAATTTACTATGAGGAAGTGTTACGAAATTCCTTCACTTTCATGACGAAAATGATTGTGCAAAATGGACCTGAAAGTATACCTTTAAACAAATCTGAGTTAATAAATTGAATGTGGATATCCGAATGATTATTGTGACTAGATTGATGATAAGACGCTCGAAATTGTCATGAACATGCATTGTACATATTCAGTATACATGAATGTGCATTAATGAATGCATAATTGTGCAATATTGTGATAGGTGAATGTATTGTCTGTATAGAGGAATGCATTGAAAGACAGTATCTAGACATTGCCAGGACATCAAGACAATAGCTGTTTGGAGCATACTGTGAGTAACATAAGATGGTCTCACCTTATTGTTTTATACATTATTGAACTGTACTAAATTTTGCTGATTGTGTACTAGATTCTAGACAATATTTGTTTGAGGTATTTTGATGCATAAGAATGATATTAGAAGTGCTGATTGAATGTGAATCCATCCGCCTAATGATTTTCTAATTCTCAACTAAAAGGTTGAATGCCAGACCTAGTCTAGCGACCACTGCTACTATGATTATTACTTTGATCGATACTATGACGAATATATTATTATATTACATTCAAATGAAAGTGATTGAATTTGATTACTGAATTGTGTCATGCACTTCATTCCAATGCATGTAATATAAAGGAGTTGTGACTAATGTTTCTACTGATACTGTTACTGATAAGAGTTTTAATCTCCCGCATATACGGTTTGAGCCTATGGCTCACTATGATCAAAGAGTCACTGACTGACTGATTTAGCTCGATAATTCAGGATACTGTAAAAGCACACTATCATAACAATATAACAATGAATGTGAGTCTCGTGCATGTCGCATCCGCATATAATTTGAATTCATTGAAGGATTTGCAAAGCTGTGTGAATGTTGTTACTTGATTGTACTGTGTAACTAAGAAATGATTTATCTGTGATAGTATTTGATACTTGTCAAGTGGATTTGAACTGTATGATTACATGCTATAATTGATCTTGTTTTATGACATGAGTGAACTATCGAGGATGGTTACTCTGCAGAGTTCGCAAAACTCATCAAAATTGAACTGTTGCTTTTCAGGTTCGAGAGTGAGACAATTTAGCTTCTAAGACTCTGTAGGAGCATATTTTGTGCAACCGTTACAATCAGATTTGGCTCAGAGGTCGGTTAGCTGAGAATTGAGGACTTAGTTATTTCTTTCATGCTTATTATATTCGGTATTTACTGAGTTGTTTATGCTTATAAGATAATGTTGTAAAATATGGATGGTATTGTATTATATGAAACAATGTAAATTATGGATTTTGATATAGTTTGATAACATTTTGCGTTTAGAAAATATGTGATTGATGGTTTAGTGTATGATGCCATATTATATACAGTGAAGGTGACATAGTTAACATGTCATTTCTGACAGGCATGTACATGTGTATCTGATGGACACACGTGCATATGTCAGTTGGGAATGGGATGTTACATTTTTGCATAGGGATATATGGTGATATTAAGTGTGAAATGTTGTGGAAATATCGGATGGTAATTGAAGTTATTGTGTATTATAGGTTATCCGACGTAGGTAATCAAATGGAACACTCAGTTGACCTGAGATCAGAAGGAGCCAGTAGGGAGTCATCAGTACCTCGACTTGAGTGAGTGCCTCTAAGAATTCCTAGGGGAAGAGAAAGGAGGTACAACAAATTGCCAAAGTAGGGAGATGTAGATTTCTATAGCAGTACAAACCTTGTAGAAGCTGAGGGATGGTTAGAGCGGACAAAACGAGTATTTGACCAGATGGACTATGAGTTGGAAGAGAGGTTCGACTATGCCATTTCCTTGCTACAAGGCCCAGCTTATCAACAGTGGAAGAGTGTTCCCAACAGTGCCACCGGGCCTTGCAATTTGAGTTAGGGGGCTTTCTGAGGGCTTTTAGAGAAAATTATATGCCCCATGTATATATGGATAGAAAGATGAAGGAGTTCATGGATCTGAGACAAGGTGGAATGTCTATAGTAGATTATGAGATCAGATTTAATGAGCTAATAAGGTAAGCTTCTGTCTTAATTCCTACTGAGGCAGATAAATGCAGGAGATTTGAAGATGGCCTGAACATGGAGATTCGGACAAGGCTAGCTCTTACTAACGTTAGCAGTTTCATTGAGCTCAGAGCAGCCTCGATCTGAATGGAACAATTATTAAGGGACAGTCAATCTGAGTAGAGATCAAAGACTGGTCAGAACAGGCCTAGTTAGTCTCAAGGTAGTTTTAGCAAAAGGTTCAGTAAATGTCAGACCCAAACATTCAAACAACCAGCTGGATCTAGACGGTTAGGATTCAAATAAAGGGGTAGTTTTACTTAGACTAGGAATAACAGGGGTGCAACATCGGGTCAATTTCCAGTTTTTCAGTATTATGGGAATAAGCACAATGGTGTATGCTAGAGATTGATAAGAGCCTACCTTCGGTATGGCTCACATGATCATCAAATCAGAGATTGTACATTGATGTCTAGAGCACAGTTTGGTGGGAGAGGGAGTAGAGTAACAAAACCTATTATTTAGCAGAGCCAAGCCAGTGGGACAGATAGAGAGGTCATTCAGGGGCAGGATGAGTTTTGGAAGTGTTATTGGGAGGAATAAGGTGCAGAGCAATCAGTCGCAGTCTTAAGCCAAAGTCTATGCCATGACGAGGCAAGAGGTTCAGGATTCTCCAGATGTTGTTACAGGTGTGTTATCATTATTTACTTTTGAGGTTTATGCATTACTAGATCCTGGATCTATGCATTCATTTATCACACTGCACATGGCATCTAGATTGCATTATGATAGAGAGTTCCTAAGATATGGATTAGAGGTGAGTACAACTATTGGTAGTACTATAGGATAAGGGAGGTCTGTAAGAAGTGTCTGATTCGAATTAATCAGGCAAAGTTGGCAGCAGATTTGATTGTTTTACCATTGAAGGAGATAGATGTTATCTTAGGCATGGATTGGCTCACTGCTCATAGGGCCGTCATGAACTGTTATACGAAGGAAGTGATTTTAGAGTCTCCTAATCAACTGAGAGCAATATTCAGAGGCATTAGCCAAGTAGTGCCAACCAGATTGATTTCATTTATTAGTGCTTTGAAGTTAATGTATGGTGGATATGAGGCCTATTTGGCCCACGTGATTGATACTCAAGCCGAATAGAGTGTACAAGATATTCCTATAGTTAAGGAATTCTTAGACATGTTTTTTGCTGAATTACCTGGTTTGCCTCTAGATCGAGAAATGGAGTTCACAATTGACTTAGTTCCAGGTACTACTCCTATATCCATTCCTCCATATAGGAGCAGTTCACAAAGCCTAAGGGAGGGGGTTTGGGCAAGAAGAAACCTAGGGAGACTGCCCCTAAGGGAATATGCTTCCACTGTGGCAAGGATGGTCATTGGAAGAGGAACTGTAAGGCCTATCTGGAGGAACTGTATGGCCATCTACTTTAGGTATGTTTGTTTTTGATATTAATACTGTTTCTAATAATAATATATGGGTATTAGATATTGATTGTGGGTCACACATATGTATAGATATGCAGGACTTTAGGAGCAATAAACAACCTAACAAGGGAGAGATGGACCGGTGTGTGGGCAATGGAGCAAGAGTTGCTGCATTAGCTGTAGGAACTTATGTATTGACACTCCCTTGTGGGCTTGTAATAGAATTGGATGGTTTTTTTTTCTTGCTGTATTGACTAAGAATATTATTTCATTTTTTAGTCTTAATAAAGTTAGTTTCCATTTAAATTTTAGTAACAATGGTTGTTCTATTAGTTTGAATGGAATGCTTTATGTTATGGGCACATTATGCAGTGGAATATAAATATTAGATATGTCCAATCTAGTTTTAAATATTAATGACAATAAAAGACAGATGAGATAATGTGAAATCATCATACTTATGGCATTGTCAACTTGGCCATATAAGTGAGAGATGAGTGACTAAACTACACAAGTGTGGTAGTTTAAGGTCATTTAATTATTAATCATATGACACATATTAATTTTTCTTATTAGGCAAGATGACAACGTTATCATTTAAGGGAAAGAGTGAATGAACTACTGGGCTATTGGAGTTAATACATTCAGACATATGTGGTTCGATGTCCATACATGCCAAAGGTTGTTTCATATACATCATTACCTTTATCAATGATTATTCACAATATAGGTACATATATCTTTTGCGATACAAATCTGAGGCCTTTGAAAAGTTCAAAGAATTCAGAAATGATGTAGAGAAACAGCTAGGTAGAAGTATTAAAACACTTCAATCATATCGAGGTGGTGAATATGTAAGCTAAGAGTTTCTAAATTATCTCAAAGATAATGGGATAATATCCCATTGGATTCCACCTTACATGTCGCAAAATAATGGTGTGGTAGAAAGGAAAATTTGAATCTTTTTAGACATGGTGAGGTCAATTATAGGCTTAGCAGATCTACCAAAATCCTTTTGACGATGTGAACTCAAGACTGTTGTTTATGTGTTAAATAGAGTCCCTTCAAATTCAATTGATGTTACTACATATGAGATGTGGACTAATAAGAAACCCTATCTTTCTCATATGAAAGTTTGGGGTTGTTTCACTTATTGAAACATATTCAGTCGGATAAACTATAAGCTAAATCTGACTAGTGCCTATTTGTATGATATCCTAAAGAAATAATAAGATATCAGTTCGACAATGTTTTGAAACAAAAGGTGTTTGTTTCAAAGCATGTTGTCTTTTTAGAGAAAGAGTTTATTCTAAAAAAAGACAATGGGAACAAAATTAAACTTGTAGAAGTTCAAGATGCTCAAACAAATACAGATCAACTACATAGACTTGAGACTATTATTCATAATGATGAAACAATAGTTCAACCTTTTGACACACAAGATATTCATAGGTTAAGTAGGATACGTCTTGTTCTAGAGATATATGAATTTCTCATAATTAAACAAAATGACGTATTGTTCATAGAATACGATGAGCCTACTACCAATGAAAAAGTTTTGAAGAGTTAAGAATTTAACAAATGGCTTTAAGCGATGAAATCCAAAGTGGATTCCATGTATGAAAACCCAAGTATGGACTTTGGTTAACCTACCCAAAGGGATAAAATACATAGGGTGCAAATGGGTTGTCAAGAAGAAAACTAACATTGAGGGTAATGTAGTTACCTATAAAGCTAGGCTTGTAAGTAAAGGTTATCATCAAAAACAAGGAGATGTCTATGACGAAACATTATTCCTAATAGCCATGCTTAAATCCATTAAGATACTTCTAGCTATTAATGTTCATTATGATTGTAAGATCTGGCAAATGGATGTGAAAATAGGTTGCCTTAACGGAAACCTAACTGAGGATGTGTACCTGACACAATCCAATGGTTTCATATCCAAAGATGGCAAAAAGGTATGCAAACTTCAAAATTCTATTTAAGGATTGAAGCAAGCATCAAGAGTTGGAATATCTGATTTGATGAGATAATCAAATATTTGGTTTCTCATAAAATCTGGATAAACCTTGTGTGTATAAGAAGGTTAGTAGGAGTGCAAGTAGTAGATGACATACTACTAATAGGAAACGATGTCTCAGCTTTACAATCAGTCAAGATTTGGTTGTCAAGAATTTCACCATGAAAGATCTTAGAGAAGTAACTTACATTTTGGGATTTAGGAATTTATAGAGATAGATCTAAGAAGTTGTTTGGTCTTTCTCGGTCTACATATATAGACAAGATGCTAAAGAGGTTTAGCATGGAGTAGTACAAGAGAGTTTATCTTCCCATGACACATATGATTACACTCTTGAAATCTATGTGTCCAAAGTCACAAGATGAGAGGACTCGCATAAATTTGATCCCTTATGCTTTGGCTACAGGATCAATCATGTATGCAATATTATGTACAAGACTCGATGTATCATATTCTTTAAATGTTACAAGAAGATACTCATCGGATCTTAGTGAGCGTCATTGGGTAGCTATTAAGAATATCCTTAAGTACTTGAGAAGAACTAAGGATGTATTCTTGGTATATGGAGAAGGAGATCTTCATATGAGCGGGTATCCAGATACCAGTTTCCAATCCATCAGGGATGACTCTAGATCCCAGTCAAGATATATTTTTACACTAAATGTTGGAGCAGCTAGTTGGAAGAGTTCCAAATAAGAGACAACTACAGATTCAACAATCGAAGTAGAGTATAAGCAAATGAATCAGTTTAGATCAAGAAGTTCATCATGCAACTTAGAGTAGTTCCTAGCATTGTTGACCAGTTATATAAATAGGTAAATGTTCCTTTCCATTGTGGATAGCAATAGTATGGTCGAGCTAAGCAAGGGGGACAACAGGTATGAGAAATAGAGGTTTGGGCTCTAGAAGGCTTTGGTGTTTCTCATATTATGCTTACTAATAAATTTGATCATATTAGAGCTCGTCAAGAAGTGCTTGTACTACAATCATTGGAGGAACAATCTCTAACCCTAAGGATGCTCCAGAATGTTGGACCTCGTTTTCGGAGCCCAACAATCGGAATCATAAACCTTGTACTTCTTACCCTGGAGGGTTATTTCCATCATTCCACAAGGTTGGTTTGCCAACACTAGTCAATCACACGAAAAACAAATTGTAGCTTTGAAACAAGAATCATCTCAATCGGAGTTTTACAGCTCAAGATATACTAAAAAAACTAAAGCGTGTTCATACCCCAATCATGCTCTCCCAACCGACCTCTCACTTACTCTAATGAAAACTTTCTCAAAACAACTCCAAAAGATACAAATTTTCATGTAAAGTCAGTAAAAGATGTTAGGAATCCATTGCTTTAAGAATCACTTCATTTGGATCTCGGATGAGGAAGTTATACCTGAAAGAATCGAACACATTTATACCATCAATCAATTTGTACCTATCTTGTCGCAATTGCCATAAATCCCCCTAAACATGTCGGATTGACTTCGTTTTTAGATGGTTTCAAAGAAGACTGCTATATATACAACTTTCATGAAGAACTTCAAGCGAGATTTGGCCTCTAAAAGGATCAAAAATAGAACAAAAGAAGGAAGTAAAAAGTCAAACTAAGACGATGCAGAAGTCAAACTAAAATGGTCAAACTAAAACGATGCAGAAGGTCAAACTAAGACGATGCAGAAGGACAAACTAAGACGATGCAGAAATCAAACGGAGATGATGCAAAAGTCAAACTAAGACGATACAGCAGTCAAACTAAGACGATACAGAAGTCAAACTAAGACGATACAAAAGTCAAACCAAGACGATGCAGAACTAAGACGAAGCAAAACTAAGACGAAGCAAACTGAGACGAAGCAAACCTAAGATGAAGCAAAACTAAGACGAAGCAAACTAAAATGAAGCAAAACTAAGATGAAGCAAAACTAACATCAATCTCCATAGCTGTCACATACACACATCCTATGCAACATCGCAACTTGTGAAGGTCATAAATTTCTACTACGATATCCAAAACTTACAAACTTTATATCGTTGGAAAGCTGGAAAGATCATCTACAACTTCCAAGAAGAAAATTTTGCCTAAATCAGCTCACATCAACCCAAAAATATCCCAAAATTCAGTACATAAAATTTTCCCCTATGTAACCTTGAGAATTATGGGCGAAACCAAAGTCATAAACCATTAGTATCAAAAGATCATAGTTTTACAAAGCTTTATTGGACATTTCAAACCCTTAATACATGAATGTTTCAAAAATATCCCAAAATACAAAAGATACATGAATAATAAATTGCTCAAAATGCAACTAAAG
>JANIJH010015645.1:0-12020 GCA_024520975.1 Erythroxylum areolatum | reverse complement strand
AGGTAAGGTTTCTTAACTTAAATTTTTAGTTTTGTGTTGTTGAGTGGGATGGATTTGTTTAAGATCAATGGTGATTTTTGACTTGTCATGAAGTAGATAATAAGTGTGGAAACATTTAAGGGTTGAAATCAAGAAAATAAAACAAGAAAATCAAGATTGAGAGAATCAGCCATGGCTAGAGTTCTTTAATGTAAAATGATCCAAAATTTTATTTTGATGTTTTATGATGTTCAGAACATGGTTTTGACACTAATGAAGTAAAGAAATGAAAAAGAATTGATTTAGAATTGAATTAGAAAAGTTTAATGTAAAATGTGTGAAGTTTAGATTCAAGGGCTTTTTTTGGCATAAAAGTATGCTTATGATGTAATGACCATGTGAATCGGATTAAGGATAGTCATTAAGTGTATTTACGGCGTACATGAAGTGTTATGTTATTATTGAAAAAAAAATTATATGGAGTGTATGTAAAAAGTAATGAAGTTGAAATAGTTTATGATGTGCTTGGATGATGCTTGGCATAGATCTTAGGTTAATTGCGTTGAAAAATTGAAAAGAAAACGAAATGATAATATAAGTATGTGTGGTGAGGGCAATTTTTCCATAAAAGGAAATGTAGTTATTGGTGTGAGTTGTTGAAGTTTGATTATGGTTATGGTGAATTAATTGGGTGAGATAGTGTTTTGAAGAAATTGGTAAGATAAAATAGGTAAAGGATGGTATTTAAGTAATTTTTGAAGTTAGATTTTGAAACAAAGAACAATAGGTTAGCTTATAGAAGTTAAAGCGGAAATACGATTAGTGTATGTGTTGTACGATTAAATGCTAATATCAAATTATGTTAAATTGAATTTATAGTTTTAATGCGTTATTTCTGAATTTGGAAATAAATGCTTAAGCAAAATGCAATTTGTGTAGGTAAAAGAGAGACATAGAACGTGTGAGTGTACTTGGCGATAACTTTGCAAAATAGTGAATGTATTTTACTTGCTTTATAATTCTTTTGAAAAGAATTGATGACATATAATTTTAAATTGTATGATTATGAATTTTATATGAGCGATGTATTACAAGTAAATATTGCTAATATAAGTGTATGCTTTAGCAACATATGAATTGAATTTTGAAAGTTGAATTTCATACAATTTGAAGTTACATTGAAATTATGTTATTGATTGATAAAAAGGGAATGACTTTTAGCCTATAGTACACTGTTAGGCTTCATACTTGTTATTATACCCGTTAGAGTATTTTGATCATGCATGGCAATGTATGGTGGACGTCAGTTATTAACGACGAGTGATATTGTGTCAATCAGTAGCTAGTGAGTTGCCTTTTGCACGTATGGTGTATATATAGTGCAAGCCAATATTATTATGGGCAAGCAATGTATAACCGGCTTCGTAACTATAGGTATATCTATAGCAGTTAACTTAGTGTAGATAAGCGATATAGAACCAACTCTATAACTAGTGTTTAACTAGTCACGGTTAAGTAATGCAGAATTAACTCCGTGACTTTGTGTCTAAGGGTACCATATAGTAAAGAAATTAGTGGTGGGGTTATGTCATATAAGAAAGTTCATGAAAATAATAGTATCGTCACTATTTACTTTAAAAGTAAATTGAAAAATTTGGTTTTAGGAAGCATATATTTTTTATACTAGCATTGTACGATATGGTACGAAATGAATTTGTTTTAAAGAGGTTTAAATTGTTAAATATGATTTGAATAGAAAGGTTAATGCTCACTGAGCTTGTTTAGCTCACACTTTATTTTCTACTTTTAAAATGAAACCTCTCAGGTGCTTACTCAAGGGCTGCAATAATAAGGACTTCACCTCTTGAGTAGTTAGCCTCGTCACGTATGATTGCATAGGCATTTTTGAATATATAAGTGTTTTGAACTTTTACAGGAACTTAAAAATTTTTAATAATGTCAAAATTGAGCCATTATATTGCTAAAATTTTTAATAAAATAAAAACTCCACTGTTTGTATTTGTTAATGTTGAGTTAAAGCTTTTCGATAAAAAGGGCAATAGGCTTAACTTTACGAAAACTCTCTAATTGGACTTGATATCGATTGGAAGGCTACCATGGGGTGCCAGGAAAGTTGTCTAGTCGTTTCAGGATAGGGATCTATCACCTAGGGCTTGTTTTCACCAATTGAGAAAAAAAAATCCTTGATCTTCATTTTACTACATCCAAGTCTAACACTTCCTTATTCATTCATACTACTTCTTCACATACCACCTTTGAGTTAGTTTATCTGAATGATATCTTGGTTATAGGTTCTTCCCCATCCTTCATCACTACCCTCATTCATGATCTTCACTCCACCTTTTCTATCAAGGATCTAGTTCCCATTCATCATTTCCTTGTTATTGAGGCCACTCATACATTTGATGGTCTTCTTCCAAACCCATTATACCAAAAATCTTCTTATCCAAATTGGTCTTCATAATTCGAAATCTATCGTTATCCCCTATCATTTTCACTCTTCCATTATCCAAAAACCATAGTTACCCACTTTCATATCCAATTGAGTATCGCACCACTATTGGCGCTATTCAGTATTTTTGCTTACTTGTCTAGATATTCAATTCGTAGTGAACAAACTTTCTCAATTCTTGCATTTTCCTACAAATGTTCACTGGATTGTTGTCAAATGTATTTTGCAATATCTATGGTCCACTTAATCTTATGTACTTTCTTTTAAGTGTTCATCTTCTCTTAATTTACAGTCCTATTGTGATGCTGATTGGGGTAACTATCCTAATAATCATCGATCTACCTTCGACAACTGCATTTTCCTTGGTCTGAATCTTATTTCGTAGAAAGCCAAGAAGCAACCTATTGTAGTCAGGTCTACAACTGAAACTACATATCACAATATTGTTATCACTATTGTTGAACTATGTTGGATTACCTCTCTTCTTGGTGCAATAAAGATGTCTCATCTCAAGCTCACTCCATGGTGTGACAATTTTAGGGCCACCTTTCTTGCTACTGATCCTCTATTCACTTTGTTCGACACTTGATCACAAACAAAGCCCTTCTTGTCAAGCATATTTTTCCCCCAGATCAAATTGCTGATGTTATGACTAAAGCCTTATCTACATTTTTCTTTACGTAATTTCAAGACAAGTTAACAATTTCATAATATCGTGAGCTTGAGTGGGGACTAATAGCACATGTTAATATCATCCCAACTACCTGATTAACTTCAATTTGTATAATCCTCATTAGATACTTTTTATTGTATTCTCATCTTATCAAATGCAAACTTACACTATATATGAAAATTATAAACACTTCATAAAATATATCAGTGATACACATTCTGCATTCCATCATTAATACACCCTATTTCGTAATCACTTATTGTAAATTTAAAGGAAATTCAGGAAAAATAAATTACTTTACGCCATACATACGTATAGTGCTTTGGTATCAAATTTAGTGGACTTTTTTTGTACTATACTAATATTTTATCGCTTGTATTCTTATAGAAATAAATTACAAAACTCAAAGCTTTAATTTCTTTTTCAAATTTTCTAAATGTAAAAGTTATAAAGCATATGTAGAACTATATGATATAGACAGACTGAATAAAAAATACCATAATTTTTAAATTTGAAATTAATAACAACGACAATAAAAAATAAAAAATAAAAAATAAAAAATATAAAGCTTTCTTATTTGCCGAGTACAGAAATAATGCTCCCTTAAAAGCTATAAATTACCGTGATATTTGAGATTATCCGACACCTTAAATTTTACAAGTGGCAGTTGAATTAAGAGGAAAGATAAAGGGCGGGGAAAGTTAAGTTAGATGGGAAAGAACCATTAAAAATTAGCCACGTTGAACAGTGTCCCAATGCTCACGCATAAGATTGGCAGGCCAAGCCGACCAGCAGCCATAACCATAAAACCTAACCAACTTACTCCGATTTTGCACTTATATAACTAACCGCCAAATCATTTCACCCACCAAATCGCTATTTTTGTTGGGCTTTGATTTTTTAGACCTACCATCCCTGCAATGATAACAGCAAATTATTAGGTATCAGTTAAACATAATGCCATCATATTAGTAGTCCAAAACTTGAATTATATGTAAATCAAGAGCAAGTTGTTGTTTGCTGAATCTTATTTTAAAGAATTAGAATGAATCAACCTAACACAAACTTCCAAAGCCATCACTTGAATGTTGAAAATAGAAGTAAGTGAAGTTTTAAATCTGATCATAAGATTTTTCTACATACCCAGAATTTAGCAACTGACAGTGATGTCAAATTCTGAATAAAGAAGAGGCAATTGGGTGTGGGTCGATGGAACAAGAAAGGAACGGCTAAGATATGAATCCAAGGATTGACACAGCTTAAAAGTCTTAAATTTACAATAGTAAATTCATAGTAGTAATAATATATGGGTCAGTAGAGGTAGGTAGGTAAGGTTGGACATGTTCGGACTCTTACATTGTCCTTTCTCTGATCGAAGGTTTAAAAACATGGTTGCTCTGATCAGGAAATGATATCCATCAATTTAAATCCATTGAATGTGATATTGAAAGAAAAGGAAAAGTAAGGGTAGGCATTAATTTGGGGGGAAAGGGTGTTAGAAGTCAGAATCATCCATTTAGAGAGTAATCTTATAAAAGTACTGCAACATTAGTTGTAGTTTCTTTACTTTTTATATCCATAAAAAGAACAATATGGTAGCAATCATGATAGCTTAACCCAAAATTAGAGTTACTTCCACGCAAATACACACAGGTCATGACCAATGGCGTTCTTATCTTCTCCAATTCAAACATACTTGTAAAACACTTCCTGTATACTCTTTTTCTTCCTTTTACTGTGACATCAGAGAAGGACTTAGCATTAACCTCCACTATAGGGTGATTTGTATATCCAATTAACTATTAAATCAAATTAACGTTTTGTAAAGCATGGTGGAAAGCCTGAAACACACAATTTGTATAAAAATGATAATGAAGAGATAAGAGACACACAAAGTTCAAGATCCCATGAAGTTTTGTGCATGATGCACATTTCTATATCTTAAAAGAAAAGGAGAGCAGTCAACTGAAGGACGCCTCCTCTAATTTGAATGGAAGCAGGCTGAGGGAGTCGGCTTGTCAGCCACCAGTCCTTACCATGATTTGATAATTAACCACCGGATCCACATTACATTCCAAGAAGACCATAACCGAGAACATAATTTTACATTTATGTAAATGATTTTCCTTATCTTTAACAATATAAAGGTGTTAAACTATACATGCCCACAAGCCAAAAAAGAGTTGAAAGGAGCCGTCTTAAATGCATAGTAACACACAAACTTTATTTAATGCCCCTTGTCCACCACCTTCCTTTCCGCAATGTTCATGAAAAAACCGTGTCTTTTCCCTTCCTCTTTCTGCCCATTTATTCATATATATATATATACACCTCAATACGTTTGTATACAAGGCCTAAGGTGTAAAGTTTCTTTCCAACCCCCTTTAGAAAGGTTTCAGGGTGTGTAACTGTTGTTTCAAGATTTGCTTATCATCGAAAATGGAGGATCACGAGCTCCTGAAGAACATAACTCATAACAACAACAGCACAGGAGTTGAGAGTGGATATTTGGGAGTCCCAATTCACAGCCAAGTCAAAAGGATCATCAAGCAAGAACTTGATATAATCAAGTATCCATCTTTGCAGGAGCTAGAGATGAGAGGCGTCATAAGCAGGATCAAGCGGCAGCGCTCCCGTTCACCTCTTGGTTTAGCAGAGAGACCAATCGCAGTGGGCAATTAGCAGAAATCAGTCCATATATTATCTGAAGTAACCGTTGAAGAGTAATTTGAAAGTTGATCTAGTCTAGATACATGGATGTTTAAGTTTATTGTTAGGAGTTTAATTATGTTCATGTATTAGTTACATAATTAGATATTGGTCCATGTATGGTTTTGAGTTTATGTATAGTTTATTCATTTGGGTGAATTAAGGGGTTCATATACTTAGATATGAAGAGTCATTTTTTGTATCTATAAATACTTAGAACCAAATTCATTCAAGTGAAATACCTCTTCTTCTAAACAATTCTCTCCTCTTTAAACCTCCTCTCTTCTTAACAATAACATCCATAATGCTATCTATTTAGCTGCCAATGTTTAGGTTTAGGCGCCTTTTCTCTCTGTTGTTTCTACACAAGTTCACCTCAGTTTTTGACCATCTTCATCTTTGTATGTATCTCAGATGTAGCGCACGATAGCAGGTTTAAATAAGTAGTGAAAACTTTTATACTCTAATTGCTTCCCTTTTCATGTTTTTCTTCTTAATGTTTAGGTGATATCTCTAGCTCCATCGTCTTCCAGTTTTGATAGTTCCCAGTAGCTTGAGTCTGTGATCGGAATATAACTCTATACTGGTTCAGTTCATCAGAACAACAAGCAACTTCATATCCATTTCTGAAGAAGAGTTCAAAACTTGTAGGTTGGCAGGACCCAGGTCCTTCCCAACAATGATATACTAGTGAACCGTATTCGTGAATCAGCTTCCTTATACAAAGTTCAAAGTCAAACATGAACTTTGGACGCCTACTTTGATTCTATTGGTGTTTTAGGAAATCAAGGTAACTTAGAGGCATTGTTTATTTGGTGTTTTAGGAAATCAAGGTAACTTAGATGCATTGTTTATTTGTTTTCGCTCTCCAAAGAAGAAAAAGAAAAATAAAGAGAAAGAAGCACTTGTGCGTTGATCACCAAGTCAACAACATGAAGCTTCAAAGCACTGATTTCTAAAACTCGTTGCATGGACAGTTGTAAATCCAATAGCATCTCCTCGGAGGAATATAACATAGTAGTTAGATTCATCTACTTGTCGACTCTACTAATGTCGTGGGCAATCATGGATTGTCTGGTTTATGATTCAGCGTTACATTTTCAAATGATTTACATGATAAGCACATAGAAATCGCTGTATTGATCTTCCAATGTTATAAACTTATTTACCAGTAGAAAGCATATTCACTGCCTGACATCGGAATATAAACTTTTTGGTTGCATTTTTTGGGATTGGTGCTCAAAGGGGCACAAAGAGGAGGATCCAAACCATCAGTAGCACCTCAAAGGCGCTTTAAACGAGCAAAATATTACAGTCCAGAGTTGAGGAATGCAATGCTTAGAGAAAATAAAACAGAGGACATAAATTATAGTCTTTTCCATTGCTTACTCATGCTTTACATTTAAACATCTCAAACTAATTGCAAATGGGAAGCCATAACTCTCAGAAAAGGCTATGAACTACCCCTTTAAATGGTCAAAATTTTTAGAAAACAGAGGTAGCATATTCAAAAGGTAAGAGCACAGCGGTAACATACACGACAAGAACATATAAATGATACCCTTGAAGGTGGACAGCCTATATTTCGCAACTCTTAATCTGCACATCAGCTTTGAGCAGCAGATGTGTTCTTGGACAATAGTGACTTCAGCCGCCTACTCAGTTCCCGCATCACATCTATAATTACAGATTTCTTTTGGATTCTGAACTGGATAGCCAATTCAGTTGAAGCTGAAACACCGTGTTTGATTAAGGATTCATCCTCCATTATTTTGGTGGGGAAGTGTCCCAGAGCAATTACACACAGCGCAATTATAGTACGGAAAGCTGATGCTTCAATTTCAGTCCCTAGAGGAGCATTGGCTGCTAAAGACTGCAGAGTATTCAAATCATGCCTTTGCACCATTTCCACGTCATTTGCAAGCAGTACTCTAAGGGCTGCCAACAAGCGTCGGTCTACCAGTTCCTCACCCCCTATGGTTACCTGTTACAAGAGACAAAAGGGGCTATACAACTAACTGTTGCTTCTGATTCTGCAAATATAAGGCCACCTCTGTATATGTAGCTAAACTAAACAGGTTGCAATGTGTCTAACAATGTTACAACCAATCACATGGGTTATTCATTTTGACTTTTGTTCAAAACAAAATGTTACAACCAATCAAATGCATCAACTTATGGGTCACGATTATATATTACTCCTAAACCTAGATACCAATGATGTTTTGAATGTTCGAACTTTCAATATAGTCAGTCGAAAGTAAAATACTCTAATATTTCCCTGCCATTATTACAGGCCAGAACAATAAACAACAAGAATTATTCTGGATAACAAGCCGTAACCAAGAGGCATAACACATGGAATTTCGGCTGACTTAAAGAGTCATTATGGAAACAAGACGATGCAACATAAAACAGGATTAAGATGCTACATAAAAATAGTTGAAAAGAAGGTGGTTTACTACAGGGCCAGGCCCCAGAGCTTTTGTCCTGACACTCAGATGGCAGATAAGAGAAGAAATTAAGCCTGTTTCAACCTATTGTTTAAATAACTGCAAAACGATAACCTTCAGATTGGGTGCTTGTTCATGTCGAAGAAAGTTATTCGAATGGAATAAATGGCTAGAATTAGAAGGAGGAACTCAAACCTTGAGATTTGGTGCTTCTCCATGTAAATTTAACTGGGTAAGAAGCTGTTGTTGCCATGGCAATGGAGATGAGAAATTGGGTGAAGTTACACCAGCAGCCATGCTTGCCGTATCAAGAAGAGCTCCATCATATTTAAGCTCAATGCAGTCATAAGGGTTCGAAGAAACTACAAATCCGTAATCCAATAGGAAAAGATCATTGCTCAAACAGCCATAGTTAATTAGAATAGAGTCATTTTCTTTGATTGGTACTTGGGCCACAACCTGTTTTGAGAGTGGAAGAGGGATTTGCAACAGAAAACAAAATATGTAAGTTCTCCTGGTTCATGAACCAAATCTACTGCAAAAAAATTGAGAAAAAGATGGGAACTTGCTTTGATAAGCATATTTTCATTCTTAACATCTTGTTCTTGAACAATTTGTGCATTTGGATTGAAGCTGTGGTTGCACATATCAATGAGAGGAAGCATCATTGGAGTATCGATGTGCGAGCCGTCTGGAAGCTTTTTTCCATACAAACGAAATGCCCTAGAGGAGACAGCTGACATTGCCCATCCAAGACCTGATGCATCTATATCTTGGCCCTCAAAAGGGTGATTGTCTGATTTCAAACTGTGCAAAGCATGCTTGACTTCTTGCTCAAAATCAAGAAGGAAGCGACATCTTTTATTGACCTGGTACAAAAGTAAGCTGCTAGTTACAACCAATACTATGCCAAAAACACAGGGAGCCATATAGGAAAAAAATGGTTTCTTTAAACTTTAACTGGTTTTTTAGGAGAATCCCTATTCAGGAAATAATCTGGTACATTCTAGGTAACATGAATTCATGGTGTTTTTCCTCATTCTTGAGGCCTTTACCAGCAAGAATTGGCTATCAAGCTTGTCAACTCAATTACCTGAGAAAGAAGTGGAGCATACTGCAAGTTCTTTATATCATCTCCAGAGAAAAAGATAGGAACATTGTAAGTTTCAGGGAGATTGCTAATGTATGGCCACCAGAAGGATCCAATCTTTGCTCTCTCTTGCAGAAGCTTTAGACCCAATTTCATTGCCCATAGTTCCTCTGCCAATTTCTCCGAAATGTCCAATTTACTCATATTCAAAAGTGTAAACAGCCTAATCTATAACGAGGTTGTTATGAACCTATATTGACAAAGACAGCATACAATGTATTATAACGTACAGCAGTAAGGCCTCACAGAATGACGACACTAATCAATGCTTTCTTCGCGAAGAAAAGACTTACGTTAGTGCTTTTGAAGCACAAAAAATGCTCAAAATTTAATCTACGCCCCATAAATACCTAAGGGTAATTGCCAACTGAAAATGACAGAATCTTCACTGAACAGGCAAGCAATTAAGAAGGTATAATTTTATTTTCATTCCAAAACTTATTCATCACCAGAACTGCAGTTCTGAATCAGCAAAACTTGCACATATTGGGCATTCTCTAGTGGGATTATAGTTACACTAAGTTCAGTACACACAAGTTCAACAAAATTACTAGCAACCGCAATCAAACTCCACACAAACAGATAAGATCAAACCATCAAACCGAACCCAATTGCTTTCCCTAAATGCAGAGTTCAAAAGCCCGAATAACAAGAAACCAAAGTAAAAGTCCATACCAGGAACTTTATTGGCCAAATTAACCAAAACAGAAGTAGCCCCGTCAACATTGTGGGATTCATGATCCCCAAATTTCAAGGGGACATGCGCAGGTAAGGCAATGAGTAGAGATTCTTTTGATATTTCTTCACAAGCAACAAGTCCAAGTCCATGGGCACCGTTTGGTAATATCTTAACACCCCGGTGTATAAACCCACCTTCACGCCTCACCCATTTGATGAGGTCCGGCGGTTGAGGGACTAGACGAGCAGTGGCTGTGGCGGCGCATGTGAGTGGACGGCAATGAGTGAGCGAGGCCATCAGCATCATCTTTGAGGCGGCCATGAATTGATCGGAGCTCTCAAACGTTGCCGCTGTGGATGAGGTGGAAGTTCTGAAACGCAGTCGGTCTTGGGTTTGGCTGACCTGGCCAACGTTTGTTATTTAAGGGTTTACGCTATTAACGGTTACTTTTGGTATGATTATTTATTTAGTTTGTGATAGCATAAAATAAATTAGATCATATGGTTCACAAAGGCTTGCAAGTTAGCCTACAAATGAAAGTCTAACAAATATTTAACCAGAGAATTAGTGAACAACGAAAAATTAGGAATGTGTGATGAAATGTCTTAAATTAGTGAAGTATATAAAACCTAAGAAAATAATAAAAGGTAGTTAACAAAAATATGATTAAGTGGACTGGAAGTTAACGGTATGCTTGTTTGGGGGTAATAGAAAAAAAAGTATGGATATGAAATGAAAACTTACGTTTGGTATCATCCTATCATTGAAGAGGTAGTATTTTCATTACCTGGTTTTCGACAATACTCCATTCCCCTGGTAATTCAAAGGAATGGAAGTCATTGTTATATTTTCTGGCACAAGATTTTACCACGATTGTGAGCACTGTCTTCACTCTCTTACCTACCTTTCTCTTCCGTGAGAATCAGAAACAATCCCTGCAGCTTCCACCAATTCCTCCTCCGCCTCTGCCTCTGCCTCCAAGTACTTCAAACAATTCCATTGGATCAAGCGGGTTCAGTTTTCCTGTCCTGCTTTTGTAAAAAAGGTTAGCCTTTTGCTTTGTTTTGTGCACTACGGTGTCTTTTCGACTCTAAAGGTGGTAGTTTAACATGCTTATGTACTATAAAGGTAGAGCTTCTACAAAGTGCAAGCAGTCTTTGGCTTAAAATGTTCGATTTTGTGATTAACCAGATACTAGGTTATTCTACCATTATCCATAAGCAAGCAGTTATCTGGGATCACAAAATAAGAAATGTGGAAAGAAAACTAGATAATAGACTTTCATTTGCGTTGCTGTTCTTTTGTTGCTCAAGTTCTTGCTTCCAGGAAGTAAATTGAAATGTTCCTCATCTAAATGTTATTTATTGCAATGCAAATGAAAGTCTATTATTGTGAAAGGTAGATTGAAAATTTTTATAGGAAGTTGTTCCTCATTCAGATATTATTGACAGAGATTAAGCAATTATTGGTTAGCGACTATAAGTAATGAAGAATGGGTAATTAAGAAATACCAATTATGTGTTTCTTTTCTTCTACAAAATAGTGGGTGTAGGTGGGTGGATATGCTTGTTAGGTGTTAACGCAAACATAATGACACAAGCAACTTTGAATGTCGACATGAATAATATATTGCCAAATACTTTGATTTTTGTTCTTGTTCTAGTAAAATGTTGATTGAAAGTCCTACTTTGTGGTTAAAAAGAATATGGTTGAAGCTAAATGACTGCGAAACCTAACCTTTGGATTCTGAGTATCTATTTTCTGGTTGTTGTTTCTAGGATTTTTATGACTTTTACATTGATGAATACTAAGGGAGGTTGTCTTCAGGGATTGTGTAAATTTTTGCATATTGGATTTATCACCACAAATGTTCTGTTAAAATTTGAAAAGAAACTAAAGTAAGC
>JANIJH010015624.1:0-12020 GCA_024520975.1 Erythroxylum areolatum | reverse complement strand
CAAGATGATTTCTTAAAAAGTTTTGAAATCTATCGTTTCTCCAAACTAAGCATGCTTTCTTTTTCCGATCCAACAATTTACATACATAAAAAGCAAGCTAGTGACTAAGGGTTAGAAAAAAAAAACAAAGAGTTGATTTTGATAAAACCTATTTGCCAATAACAATGCTTAAGTTCATAAGAATTTGATTGGTTATGTACACCATGATAATAAAATATGGCTGATAGATGTCAAAAATGATATTTCTCAATTGAAGTTTTCTTAAAGGTGTATATATGACATAATATTAAGGTCTTGAATTCAGGAGGTTTCCTAATCAAGTATATAAGTCATAAAAATCTATTTATGGACTTAAGTTGACATTGAAGAAAGCAACATTGACTTTATGCAGCAGAAAAAAAAAGTTTCATCATTCCAAATAACATTCATGAAGTAAAGCAGTGTCCACAAAAGAGTGCAGAAAGTGTGTGTTGAGTGTCCAACCCTATTTTGAGATCTTGGATGATGTGATAGATAAGATCATAGTAGATAGGCATCAACTATAAAAGATAATGACTATATAGGAGGATCATATGAAGATAGTAGAGTTCTTTATGGATATGAATGTATCATTCCTAGATAGATGCAATTCCTTATCTAGTTAGTTATGATGTAGATAAATCATATAAGATAGGGTCCTATTTAGATGAGGATGTCATCTTAATGGATAATTTGATGTAATCTAATTAGGATAAGGAGTGATCTAGCTAGTTAAGTTCAATTAGGATTCTGACTTAGTTATCAAGCCATAAGAGCCTATAAAAAACTCATTAAAGCCTTGTTCCACATATGGGATAGAGAGTGTTGTCACAACATCTAAAAGTTACGAAAAACAGTGAGAGGGAAAAATTGTTTAGATTCTCATCTTTATTTGATTGTTTTTGGGATTAGTTTGAGTGTTGTGATTGTGATCAACTTTGGTTTCATCCTAAAATTTTGTGAGACAATTTGTTGTTGGAGGGTGAGAGATCAACTTTTTCTATAAATTCTTATTAAGTTTAGTGGATTTATTTGTCAATTTATCTTATGGTTTTCCCTCTGCACTAGAGTTTCACGTTAAATCTTGGTGTTTGTTTCATCGTTTAGTTTCTTCTTATATTTTTATGCTATTGCAATAAGGAGAGTTCTTTCTTATTATTAATATTTGGTTGATCTTTTAGAGAATTGTGTTATTTATCTCCCAATAAGTGATATCGGAGCCATTGTAATGGAAGGTGGAAACAACTCTATGGTCAAGTTAATGTCATTCAATTACTCGATTTGGAGGCCTATGATGAAGGACATTCTATATTGCAAGGATCTCTTTGATCTAATTGATGTAGATAGAGGTGTGAAGGATGATGTTTCTTCAAAACTTGAAAATATGTTAGGTAGAGAATGAGAAAAGATAAAGCAAAAAACTCTTAACATTATAAAATAATGGATTGATATTAGTAAATTCAATCATGTGTCTCAAGAAATAGATCACTTTAAGCTAGGGAAGAAGCTAGAAGGTTTGTATGAATGGAAGACTACTATAATAAGGCCTCTCTAATTAAGAGGCTTATGAATTTGAAGTTGAAGGTTAGGAAATCAGTGTCGGAGCATCTAAGTGATTTCTAGGACATAATCAACAAGCTTACAACAATGAAGATCATTCTTAATGATGAGTTACAAGCTTTGTTCCTATTGAGTTCATTACCAGATAGCTAGGAAATGTTAGTGGTGGCAATTAGCAACTCAATTCTTGAAGGAATGCTCTCTTTGCATATTATCAAAGAGAGTATGTTTAATGAAGAAATCAGAAGAAAGGAGATTGTTGTTGACAACGTACAAACTTTTGTGGTAGAAAGAAGAGGAAAGAAAAAGAATAAGGGTCTCAAAGGTCATAGCAAGTTTAAGAACCGTTCAAAGTTCAGAGGTGACAGAGACATAAAGACATGCCACTATTGCAATAAGCCAGGACACATTAAGAGTTTCAACTCTAAGTGGAAGAGGGATAAAAAAAAAAGGAAGCTTATTAGAATGATGATGATGACAGGAGTATAACTAAGGTTAATTCAAACACGAATGATGAGATGCCACTAGTTTGTACAACTAGTGAGATAAGTCAAATTATTCTGATATGATTTTGGGATGAATTGAAACTCAGTTGACTTATCTCTATGTGAATTTAGAGCTTTCTTTGGTTATTTCTCATACATTTCAACTTTATTGTTTACTAGTTGCAAATGGATAGATTTTGGGCAAGAGGCATAACTTTTACTATGGATGTCAAATTAAGGTCATTCAAACACACTTTCGAAGAGGACTCGAAGTTTAACAACTTCCATGAAGACTCTGAGGAGAGATTTTGTCGTTTAAAGGGTTAATATTGTACGTTTTTATAAAGGCCTAGGGTATGTCCACTAATCGGACATCATGTTCGCTTAATGGACATTGCCTGACCAACTCCACTCTAGAGACCCAAGAAGGTCTACTAAATGGACATGTTGTCCGCTTAACAGACTTTATCGGCCCAAAGACAATCTGTCTTTCCCTGTTTAACAAAAACTAGATTTCTTTGAGCCTAAGACACTATAAATACTCATTTTTAAGACCTAAAGGAGGGTTGGACACTGAAAACAAGGCTACAACATAAAGAGGCACCCAAAAGAGCAAATAAGAGGAGAAAAGAGGAAGGAATCAAACATTGGAAGTAACCTTGTTTTGTGTTCTCTCTACCTTCTCTCTCTACTCTTTCTTGGATGTTGATTGTCTTTATGTGTATGGATTCTATTATCATGTTTTAGAACTGAACCCTATTTAGGGGGATGTAGCCTATTTAGGGGATGGATTTGTATTTTATGGATTGATTGGTGTTGAATGAAAGTTCTTAGGTTATGTTTATCTTTCTTACATTTCATTGTTGTCTCTATGCTTGCTCACCATAGATGAAGTCTTAGGAATCATATGATGAACTAAGAGGTAAAGTATGATTCATCCACTAGGAAGATAACCACATTATATTTAGAGATAGAAATATCCTAAACTAGTGTGATAACTTGTGGTTACTTGTTCTTAATGAATTGGCTAGTTAGGTTTCACATTGAGAGATAGTAATCAACTAATTAGGTACTCTTATATGTCTTGAGAGAGAATATAAGTAAAGTTATGCAATTGTTATTATAATCTGTCATTCAATCAATTTCATAATTTATTGATCAATCTCTTGAATTGGTGAACCCCCAAAGCCCTAAGTCTAAATCATCAAATTACCCTGTTTTCTTATTTCTAGTATTTACAATTTATTCTCTACCTAAATCCAATCATTTTTTAAGTTTATTGTCACTTTTGTTCAAGTAATTAGGATTAATTCAGTAGTGAGTATCTTAGTCCTTATGGGAGACGACCTTGGAATACTCAATTTGTAGGTACTAGGAACAACTCTGTGCACTTGCAAATTGTTTTGACTAAATTTTTGGTGTCGTTGCCAGGGAACTAAGTTATATTTGCTACCATTAATTCTGTTATATATTTTTTCTTTTTTTATCTACTGCCTTAAGTTTTCTTCCATTAATTAATTTTGAACCCTTTCATTTTGTTTGATTTCAGAAGCTGCATGCACTTAAGGCATTCAAGAAATTTGAACAACGAGCAATTGATTGAATTAAATCCTTAAATTGAACGCACTTGTAGAAGGAACAACGCCTAAAGAAGAATAGAGATGACCAACAATAATCAAAATCCAATTTTGTATAAGGAACAAGACATGGGGACGAACAATTCCATGAAGGAAATCAAGCTGAACCGATTGTTTTTAATCCTACAATAAGAAGAATTCACGATTATCAAATGCCATTTATTGCTGGTAACGCCTCCTGAATTTGATTGACTATGTCAGCAAGGAATTATGAGTTGAAGGAGATTCATCTATCTATGTTGCCATAATTTAATGGGATGTCGAGTGAAGATGCTTTAGCCCTCATTGGAGATTTCTATGCGACAGTTCAAACTCTTCCGCTGTATGAATTGTTTGAAGATGAGTTAAGGAAAAGGTGTTTTCCTTATTGCATGAAGGGATTAGCAAGAAATTGGTTATTGAGTTTGGAGGTAGATTCCATTGATACTTGGGACAAGGTAATGGAGACTTTCATGATGAAGTGGTACATCAACCCACAAAACTCTCGAACTCAGGAAGATGATACATTGGTTCTCGCAGAAAGAAGGAGAAAATTTTCATAAAGCATAGGAGCGGTTTAATCATCTCCTTAACCAATGCCCCTACCATGGATTCGATACATACTTGTTGACCCAGTTCTTCTACTATAGTCTCACTGATCACAATCAAACTTTGGTGGATTTGAACACTGGTGGGAACATTAGTAACCTGAGTTTCCAAGAATTATGGAATATTTTCAAAAAGGTTGCAGAGAATTCACATTGTAAGGTGACTAGGTGCAAAGCTGCAGCTCTTAATGAAGTAGGTTCTAAACCTGACATGGCCTACTAAGTTAAATATGTTGATGAATGACAACAAGTCTAGTAGGGATCCTTGTAATCTTTGTGGTAAATTTGGGTATACTGCAGCTAGTTGTATGAACATTGAGGCAATAATGACAAAGGAAGAGGTGAACTATGTAAAAAATGGTAGACAAGGTTAGAGATTTGATCCTTTCTCAAATACCTAAAATAAAAGTTGGAAGTTTCATCCTAACTTTTCATAGAAAAATCAAGGGGCTGCAAAACCAATGAGACCTCCTAGGTTCCAAGCACCATCAAAACTGCAATATTCACCTCCTTCATCTTCTACGCAACAACAATTCCCTCCCTTTGGGAAAAAAAGGCTTAAAGGTATGTTTACTCAACTTATGAGCAAGATGGATCAAAGTGCTCAAGCTAGGTCTCAAGCCATTAATAGAATGGAGCAGAACATTCAGTCCAACCAAGCTGCCATCAAAAATTTAGAAGTGCAAATCAGTCAAGTGGCAAAAGAGATGAGTGAAAAGGGTAAGGGGAAGCTGCCTAGCAATACCCAAGTGAATTCGAAACAAGATTGTATGGCATTTATTCTAAGGAGTGCTAAAGTGGTAGAAGATGTGGTTCATAAAGAGAAGGAAGCTAAAAAAAATGAAGTCAAGGATGTTGAAAGTGTGAATTTGGGTGAAAACGAAGAGTCAAAAGAGACCACACCAAAGAAAGAGTCTTTACCAATTCCAGAATCGTCCTTTGTACCACCCATACCATATCCTCAAAGAGTCAAGAAAAAGCATGATGATTCCAAATTTTAGAAATTCCATGACCTTTTTCAAAAGATCCAAATCAACATCCCTTTTGCTAAAGCCCTTGCTGAGATGCCTACTTGTACTAAGTTCTTGAAGGAAATCATCTCCAACAAAAAGAAGCTTGATAATTTTGCTACAGTAGCCTTAATTGAGGAGTGTAGTTCTATTTTATATAATAAACTACCCCCTAAGTTAAAGGATCCAGGGAGTTTCACTATTCTTTGTCACTTTGGTGAATCTAATGTTTTTCAATGCTTATGTGACCTAGGTGCAAGCATTAATGTTATTCCTTTGTCTCTTTATAACAAGCTTGGAATTAATGAACTCAAACTAACTGCAATTTCATTGCAACTCGTTGATAGATCAATTTGATACCCTATTGGTATAGTTTAGAACTTACTGGTAAAAGTTGGTAAGCTTATAATTCCAGCTGATTTTGTTGTGCTTGAGATGAATTTTGATATACAGGTTCCTATAATTTTAGGAAGACCATTCATAGCCACTAGTAGAGCATTGATTGATTTTCTTAATGTAAGCTGACCTTAAGAGTTGGTGATGAGGAAGAGGTGTTTAACATTTTTAAGGTTTTAAAGGGTCCCTCTTTTGATGAAGTCACCTATAGGATAGATGTAATAGATTCTCTTACATTTGAATGTATTCCTAAATTAATGTCTAAGGATGCCTTCGAAACATGTGTAGCTTTAGGAATATATGAAAATGAATTGGATGATGAGCTAGTGGACTATGCATATAGATTGCAAGGTAATGATTGTAGATGTAGACCCTAAATTGAAGAATTGCACCCTCCAAAACCTAAATTGTTACCTTCCATATTAAGCCCATCGAAACCTGAATTAAAACAGTTTCCAATTCATTTGAGATATGTATTCTTGGGAGAATCAAATACATATCCGGTTATTATTTTTTCTTCTTTGGATTCCTCACAGGAAAAGAAGTTAAATTAGCTATTGCTTGGAATATTGTTGATATAAAGGGAATTAGCCCTTCTATTTGTGTTCACATAATTTTAATGGAGGAAAACCACAAACCTAGTGTGGAAAATCAAGGAGACTCAATCCTAACATAAAGGAAGTTGTGCGATATGAGGTACTTTGATTACTTGATGCAAGAATTACCTATCCTATTTCTGATAGCTCTTAGATTAGTCCTATGTAGGTGGTGCCAAAGAAAGGTGGCATGACTATCATATCTAATAATAGTAATTAGTTAATTTCCACTAGGGTTGTGATGTATAGATTATAGGAAATTAAATGCAGCAACTCGGAAAGATTACTCCCCTCTCCCCTTTATTGATTAAATGTTGGAAAAATTAGCATGGCATAATTATTATTGCTTTTTAGATGGTTATTCAGGGTATAACCAGATTCTGATAGCCCTAGAGGATCAGGAGAAAACCACCTTCACTTGTCCCTATGGTACATTTGCGTATCGTAGGATGCCCTTTGGTTTGTGAAATGCTCCTGTCACTTTCCAATGCTGCATGATGTCCACATTCTCCGACATGGTGGAGAATATAACTGAGGTATTTATAGATTATTTTTTTGTTTTTGGTTCTTTTTTTTATGCATGTCTGTTCAATCTAGAACAAATGCTACAGAGGTGTGAAGAACCAATCTTGTGTTAAATTGGAAAATTTGTCATTTTATGGTACAAGAAAGAATCATCCTAGGCTATAAAATTTCAAATAATGGAATAGAGGTGGATCCAACGAAAATTGAAATCATCAATAAATTACCACCCCCAATTCGATTAAAGCAATAAAGATTTTTCTTGGCATGCAGGGTTCTATCGCAGATTTATTAAATATTTTTTCAAGATTTCTAAACCCTTATATGCTTTGTTGCAAAAGGAAGTCCCTTATGAATTTACTGATAAATGTCTTGATGCTTTCAATAGATTGAAAAACGAACTTACCTCAACTCCTATAATGACCGCATCGAATTGGAATCTCCCTTTTGAGATGATGTGTGATGCTAGTGATTATGCACTTGGGGCTGTCTTAGGACAAAATAGGATAAGAAATTACATGTCATTTATTACGCTAGCAAAGTTCTTAATGATGCTCAAATTAATTATGCTACTACAAAGAAGGAATTGCTAGCATTAGTTTTTGCATTTGATAAATTTAGATTTTATCTTGTTGGGTCCAAAGTCATTGTTTACATTGACCATTTTGCTTTGAAATATTTACTTATGAAAAAAGTGCCAAATTAAGATTGATCAGATAGATTTTACTCTTGCAGGAATTTGATTTGGAAATTAGAGATAAGAAAGAATTCGAAAATTCAGTGGTTTACCACCTTTCACGACTTGAGCAAGGTGACAAGGTGGGAGAGGAATCGATCAATGATGCCTTTCGTGATGATAATCTGTGGTTTGTTAAGGAAAATGTTCCTTGGTTTGCTTATCATGTTAACTTTCTGGTGTTTAACATCATTCCTAGTGATTATTCATATCATAAGAGAAGGAAATTATCTGAGGTGAGGAATTACGTTTGGGAAGACCCATTGCTCTTTTAAAGGTGTGCTTATGGGGTAATTAAAAGATGTATACTTGATGAGAAGATGCGGTCAGTATTACATCATTTTCATGCTTCTATTTATGGCGGACACCATGGGGCTAACAAAACGGCGGCAAAGGTTTTACAATCTGGGTTTTTGGCCTACTCTTTTTAAGGACGCCAGAATTTTTGTCATGATATGTGATAGATGCCAAAGAATAGGGAACATCGGTAGGAAACACAAGAAGCCTCAGGCAGAAATTTTAGAGGTTGAACTCTTTGATATATGGGGTTTGGATTTTATGGAACCGTTTCTAGTATCCTTCGATAATGAATACATCTTTGTAGCGGTCGATTATGTATCAAATGGATGGAAGCCATAGCTTTGTCAAACAACAATAGAGCTAGTGTTGTCAAATTTTTCAAGAAGTATATATTTTCAAGATTTGGTGTTCCAAGAGCTACAATCAGTGACCATGGGGAACATTTTTATAATCATCAATTCAAATCTCTATTGGCAAAACATAGGTGTCATTTTAAGTTTGGAATCACCTATTACCCTTAAACCAGTGGGCAAGTTAAGGTATCTAATAGGGAAATCAAGCAAATTTTTGAGAAGATTGTTAATATCTCAAGAAAGGATTGGGCACTGAAGCTTGATGACACTCTTTGGGTGTACAAGATAGCATACAAGACCCCCTTGGGCATGTCTCTATATAGATTAGTCTTTAGAAAATCTTGTCATCTTCTGGTTGAAATTGAGCACAAGGTGTTATGGGCAACTCGGAAGTTGAACTATGATCTCAAAGAAGCTGGACAAAGGAGACTGATGGAGTTGAATGAGTTAGATGAATTTCGTATAGATGCTTTTGAGAATGTTTGAATATACAAGGAGATAACTAAGGCTTTCCACAACAAGCACATCCTTTGGTGAGAATTTAAACCTGGTCAAAAAGTTTTGTTATTTAACTCTTATTTGAAATTGTTTATATGGAAATTGCGATCAAATATGGTCTGGACCTTTCATGGTGACAAAAGTATACCCACATGGAGCTGTGGAGATTAGAAGGGATGATTAATAGCCCTTTATAGTCAATGGACAACGACTCAAGCACTATTTTGAGGGAGAAATGGATGGGTGTATTTCCAACATCGTATTCCAAAATTGATGTCATGATGGCCGAGTCAAGCTGAGGACATTAAATTTAGCGCTTGTTGAGAGGCAATCCAATGTTTATAACTCTCTTTGTTATTTTATTAATTTCATTTTTGTCATATCTTCTTATTCTAGTTTGCTGTGTGTTACATAGGGCTAGTGTTTACGAGAAATCCCAATGACACCTCCTATTAGCATGAGGAATAGCATGATCACGACTCTTCAATCCTAGAGGTAAGACCCATGTTAAGTATAGGGGAGGTAAGTAGCAATGTCTCTTTGTTTTCTTTAATCCCTTCATTATTGGCACTCATACATCATACATATAGTCCTATGATATCATTGAGTGGGTAGAAGGGAAAAAAGAAGAGTGAACAAGGTGAGAAAACCTTATATTCATAAAGAAAGTCCGTTTAACGAACTCACAGACTCAATATAATGCAGAAAAACCAGAGAAGGTCTATTTAGCAAACATTACGTCCGCTTAATGGACCTACAGCTTCATAACAACCAAAGAGACCAGTAAATGTCTACTAAGTAGACATACTGTACTCAGAATTAAAATACCTTGTTCTCTTCCCTTTTCCTGCATTTTCTCTCTAACCTAGCACCGTCACCCCTGCGTTCTCTCCTTCTTTCATCCATGCTAGCCATCTTTTAGCCCAAGATTCTCCATTCTTTTGCTTCATTCTTCTTCCTTTCTCTACCTTCATAGACCCCATCCCTATAACATTCCATCTTAACTAAACCCTTATCTCTCAAGCCATCCCTCTCTCTTCTGCCAAGATAATACTTCATGTTTGATGATTTCGGGGGATCTTCTTGAGGTTATTGGTGAAGTATACGCAATTTATACTTCGATTTGGTATGGTTAAGTGTTCTGAACATTGTCATATTGTGAGTTGATGCTTGAAAGTTATACAATTATGGTTGTTATTGACTTTGGGCTAGGTTGTATTGGAATTATGGGATTGAGAGTGAAGTGAGATACTAGGTTGTGTTTGAATTTGAAAAGGCTGGGTTATGCTGGAGTTGTGGGATTAAGATTGAAGTGAGATATAGGTTGTGTTTGAATTTGAAAAGGCTAGGTTGTGTTGGAGTGTGGGATTGAGATTGAAGCAAGATATTAGGTTGTTTTTGAATTTGAAAGGGGCTGGTTTGTGTTGAAGTTGTTGGGTTGAGAATTGCTACTTGGGTTGTGGGATTAAGGTCAGTTTGGTTGAAATTGTAGCAGGTTGTGAGGCTATCACTCAATGTTGCACTTTAATCAAGTGGCAAAGAAGAATACGGGTCAATCCTCTAGATCTGCTAGGGGTAAAAAATTGGTCGAAGAAGTAGGGGAACCTGCTTCTGAGCAAGCCATGTTCATTAATGAACAATGTGAAGCTTAGTTTATCAAGAAAAAGAATCACAAATTTGTACTCAAAGTCTCAGTAGAGGAGAGTATTGATGTAGCGTATAATGTGAGGGCACACTTAGAAAAATTTCATTGGGGCAAACTATTGACCCTCAAGGGTGCATACTACCCTGCTGCAATCAAACAATTTTATGCTAACCTCAGTGCGGAAGCTGATCAACAACCACATGTGCTCACTGGGAGAGCAGTGGTTATAACGAAAGAGCTGATCAATGGACATCTAGAGCTGCCAGGGGGAGGCAATGTCCCATTCTTCAACAAACGAGCAAAATGTTCAGGTGATAGTCAATCGGATAAAGACGAGGCTATGTCTCGACTTGGGATTAGAGCCACTCGGTGATTTACAAATCAGCTTCTTTTTATAAACTGCAAATACCTTGACATCGGACCTAGGTTGGTAGCTTTCCTGTTGGCACACAACGTGATGCCCAAAGCCAATGATTCAGGATACCTCCGCAACGAAGACTTATACATTCTAGATAAAATGTTTTTCCAAGATGATCAATTTCAGAGCATTGTTGCTGCCTAGATGATAATGACCTCTTTGTGGAAAACTTATACATAGGATTGCGTTTGCATTTGAACTCTCATGTATGTAGTTGTGCAATTTACTTTTAATCTTGTTAGATCAAAAACAAAAGCATGCAAGATTTGGCTAAAACGGTAGATTTCAAAACTTTTTCCAAAATCAAAACGCAACAGAAACAACATAGCTAAATCAACATGTTTCAGCCGTATATGATACAGTATAGGGAAAATAATTAACATAAGAACAAGATGGAAATTATACCGAATCCTTGCTAAAGCATTGACTCCTCGCTTTTGTATCCTCTCCTTAATAATGTATCCTCTCCTTGTTATTGTATCATTGACCAATTTGATCTACCACTTGTTCTTCTTGGACAACTTAGTTACTAAGATCCTTTGGTGGGAAAAGAGAAGAAATCTTGAAGAGATTTTCCTTAGTTGAAAGAAGTCAAAAATGAGACCCTTCTCATTCAAGTTTCGGCTAGGCTATACAAGAGAGGAGAGAGTGAGTCAAAAAATGGAAGAACACCTTCTTCTCTCCTTGTCAATTTTGGTTAAACATGAAAGAAAGAAGTGTTATGCATCTAATACATCACTTCATTCTTTAATCAATCATAAAGAAGCCAATAAATGAGACTCTTCTCATTTATTTAAGATGGCTATATGAAAAGACCAATAACCTAAATGAGACCCTCTCATTTTCGGTTATGGATGAAAAGAAGGAAGAGAGAGTACATCAAATGCACCTCTTCCTTTCTTTAATCAAATTAATGCTAAAAGGTTACATGCCATCATTAAAAGATAACCATTAAACCACTTAATGATAAGATCATTACTCCATTTAATGATGATAAAGTATGCTAAAAATCATCTTTAATTCAGCAATTCAATGCTAAATGTGCAGCTACAGATTTAGCTATAAAAAAGTTGAAATATACCCTCCCTTTTTTAATGACTTTGTTTCAATTTAATTAATCTAATTAATCAAATCAAACCAAAATCTAACCTAATATTAAATGTTCATTTGGGTTTCTAATTAACAATTAATTAGTGCAAGCCCAACATTCAATCATAGGCTTTAAAACTTCTATTTATATTTCTTACTTTGCTTGATAA
>JANIJH010015525.1:0-12025 GCA_024520975.1 Erythroxylum areolatum | reverse complement strand
GGCTTAAAATTAAAAATTCCTAAAATCATGTCTCTAATTTCCAGTGCCATTGGACAGTACTTTTTACTACCGATAACCAGTCAGTCTGTCACATGGCAGTTTTCCTAGTCCGAAAAAATACCCCGAAAATTTCCAGAAAAATTTCTAAAATTTTCTCAAAATTCAAAACACATAAAAACCCACTCCAATTTACTTTTCAAGCACGAAAATCATATTTTTCACAAAAATCACATTTATGACAATATACCGGAAAAATGTCATGAATACATGTACAATTATTTACATGTGCAAAAATCACTATTTACATGTATGTGTATGCATGAACATACCAAGACAATTCTAAACACTCATAATTCACTATTTTACCCTTCCCATCAGTGATGGGATGTTACAGAAAGAATTCTGACATAGAATTTATGTAATTAATATGGTCCATGAAAGATACTTAAGTAGTCATCCTAGTATGTAATGGGGGGCGAGAGGCTGTGGCAGCCCTCGGTGTATGGTTGTGTGAAATTTCATTTTTTTTTCTGTCAGTGAATAATTTGTCCACTCTATAAATGGAATTTGTCCATAAATTTTATGAATTGTTTGATTCTTGATTATCGAATCTTGTTTTTTTAGTTTTATTTTTATTCAAGTCATATATGTCTCTAAATCGAAATAATTTATCTCAAAGAGGTTTACGAAAAATACTAGGAAAACGCCAACGGCTCTTGTCTTATTTGGCAAATAAAAAGAAAGTACGTTATTCACAAATATGATCCAGACATTTCATATAAAAAAATGCGGATATAGTCAAATGGTAAAACTTCTCTTTGCCAAGGGGAAGACGCGGGCTTCTGGAAGAAATCGAAGAATTTCTTGGGAATCCTACATTATCTGCATATGGACTTTTTTTCCTAGGCGCTCATTTTGTATGGGCATTTAGTTTAATGTTTCTATTCAGCGGTCATAGGGAGCACAGCATGCAAGAAGGGAGTTTGAGCTTGATGCAAATGGCTAAAATATCTTTCGCTTTATATCATTATCAATTGATACGGCTCCTCCTCCTCCTTTATGTGCATAATGAGAATAATACATAGAATCAAAAATGAATTCAATATTCTCATTATGAACTGAACGGGGCTAGTGTTTTTACAAGAATTCTCTAGATAGTTATAATGGGTTGCCCGGGACTCGAACCCGAAACTAGTTGGATGGAGTAGAAAATGGATTTACAATAGGTAAAAAATCCCTCCCCAAGCAGTGCTTGCATGTGTTGTTGCACACGGCTGATGAATCATATAGTCTGATGAATTCATTGAATAATAGAGTTCTCAAATGAATTGTAATTACAACTGAAATGACCGAAAAAGATATATGAGTTAATATACGTTCTAACGTCGAAAATATCATAAAAATTTTGAACTTAAAAAAGAAATGAAAGAGAGAAGGCCTCAATTCTATAGAATTGAAATCAAGAATTGAATTTATTATAGGACATTATAGGACTTACTGTGTCCTTTTGAAAATTAAAAGACGTTTATGCCGCCACTCGGACTCAAACTAAGCTTTATCCTGGTCATGGATAGATCACCCAGATTCAGGTCCATAAGCAGTGACAATTGCCCTATAAAGACTCGCTTTCGCTACGGCTCCGATGGGTTCCCTTAACCAAGCCACTGCCTATGAGTCGCTGGCTCATTCTTTAACAGGCACGCGGTCAGAGCCCTGGACTCCTCCCATTGCTTGGGAGCTGGCTCACTCGTTCTAAGTAATGGGAAAGAAGACCGAAACATGCCATTGAAAGACTCTACTGAGACAAAGGTGGGCTGTTAAAAACGTAGAGAAGGTAGGATGGGCAGTTGGTCAGACTAGTATGGATCGTACATGGACGATAGTTGGAGTCGACAGCTCTCCTAGGGTTCTGGTATCAACCCAGGACTTAAGGCCCTCCTTTGTTGGGACTAGCATGTTCGTATCCAGTCAGTGCCTAGGGAGGCCAACAGGTGTGCAGATTTTCTAGCGAAGTATGCTTGCTTCTTTTGTCGGAGTGTAGTTTTGGTTGTTCCTCTACTGAGGTTGGGGGAGCATTTGATGTTGGAGAGTAGATTTCTTTCACTGGTGAATATGAATTATGCTGTTGTGCCTTTGTCTTAAAAAAAGGGACTAACAATTTTCAAAGCCTTCATATCATTTAGATACCTAATTAGCAATTATTTTAAAAATTCAACTGGCTCGATCGGTTCAATCGTAAAAACTTTAAAGTGCCCAATTTTTTTGTTCAGTTTTTAATATTTTGGTTTGATTTATCTTAATAGTTCTTATTGTTAAAAATTGATTAGTTTATTAATTAATCAGTTAATTTTTATAAATTAATAAGTTCTTATAAACCAAAATAAATAAATTAATTTTCCTTTCCATTTTTTCAATTTTTTTATCATATAACTAAATAGTATATTCAAGATGCGTACTAAATAATGAGTATTCTTTTATAACGTTCATGTACCAATTTAAAGGTCAATTACTCTTTCTCCCTTTGTTACATGTAAGAATGCTATCTCTCCCTAAATATATTAAGGAAGAGTTGTTACATGATCATAATGGAGTCTGATTTAAAGGATTTGCTCTGAATCTGGACAGAGGGTCTACTTTAAAAACTAAACTTTTGGGAATTTCACTTGCCTTGCTTTTTGCCTGTAATCAAGGTATAAGATCTGTCGTGGTGGAGACTGATAATGAGATGGCCATATCTCAGCTTTTGCATGGAAACATCGATAATGAACATGGACAGTTATTGACATCCATCAAGGCCCTCCTTTGTCGGGACTAGCATGTTTGTATCCAGTTAATGCCTAGGGAGGCCAATGGGTGTGCAGATTTTCTAGCGAAGTGTGTTTGTTTCCTTCTCTCGGGAGTGCAGGTTTTGGTTGTTCCTTCGCTGGGGTTAGGGGAGCTTTTGATGTTGGAGAGTAGATTTCTTTCACTTGTGAATATGAATTAGGCTATTATGCCTCTGTCTTAAAAAAAAGGGACTAAAAATTTTCAAAGCCTTCGTATCATTTGGATACCTAATTAGCAATTATTTTAAAAATTCAATCGGTTCGATCAATTCAATCGTAAAAACTTTAAAGTGCCCAATTTTTCTGTTCAATTTTTAATTTTTCAGTTTAATTTATCTTAATAAGTCTTGTTGTTAAAAACTGATTAGTTTATTAGTTAATCAGTCAATTTTTATAAATTAATAAGTTCTTATAAACCAAAATAAATCAATTAATTTTCCTCTCTATTTTTAATTTTTTTATCATATAGCTAAATAGTATATTCAAGATGCTTACTAGATAAATGAGGATTCTTTCATAATGGTCATGTACCAATTTAAAGATCAAATACTCTTTCTCCCTTAGTTACATGTAAGGATGCTATCTCTTCCTAAATACATATAGGCTTCAGTATTATTAACAAGAAAGCAATGACCATCAATAATTTGTCTTTTAATACCAATTTGCTTACTTTGCTTATGTGAGAACTCTTAGTCATTTTTCTTTCTAAATCAATTATCAGAGATAACATTGTCAGTTCTAATATGATATTGGTAAAGATGATGCTAACTATTAGTATTACTTTGATGCCACTTGATATTGACCTATAAGATAAAGAAATCTATCTATTTTAGGTATTCACATAAACTTTGATTATTGGGAATTAGGGAGTACATCGTTATAAAACTGGTTAAAGATTAAATTAAATTTAAAAAATGATTGAAGAAGATTATCTTACTTACTGAAAATTTTAAAGTTTAATTGAAAAATAGACTATTAAATAAAAATTAAATTGTTTATTTTAGTTTATAAAAATTGATTAGTTTACAAAAAATGTCCGCTTAATTAATAAAAGGATTATTTTTTAACAACAATTATTAGTAAATTAAATCAAACTGGGAAGTTGAAAACTGAACTAAAAAATTAGTTAGTTCAAAATTTTTACTGTTAAACTGACCAAACCAATTTAGTTTTTAAAACATTGCTAAAATGTGTGTTTTTTTTCATTTTTACACAAAACATTATTGTTCCATAAGATAAGTTGGACAATTTGGAAAAGGTTGATATAGTTTTATTAAACAAGACATCATTATTTTAATTAATAATTTTGAAGCATTTTGTATCGAATTAAATCATGAAATATGAATTCAAAATTGATTTAAATTGTGAATTCCACCTAAATTTTAATTAAAATAAGTTTTATTTATTGATTTTGAACTGAATTAAGTCCACCTGATTTTGCCTTCTTTAAACTCCAAAGGTCTTTATCTAGATTCGCAATTGAAAACATAATTTTCTTTTAACTTATGTTATTTGCAAAATGTTCAGTAACTTTGAATGTATCATAACACATGAAGCTCAAATTGCCTTATCCAATTTCAGCTTTTAACAAGTCCACATTGCTATAGAAATGGATACCTCGGCTCCACCATTTGTTGCACTTTTAGCTCTAATAGACTATAGGAAAAGCTATTATTTAACATTACTTAGTACCTAATAATTAGCCTCTCTTCATTGATATAGCAAACACACACAAAAGGGGGTGAATTGTGTGTGACTTTAATTTCTCAAGTTACTTTCAATTTGTGTAAAGATAGGAGGCTGTTAAAAATTAAAACAATAAGAACCTATTAGACGATAGAGCCTGCTAAAGTATAAGTCCTATTGAAATAATAAAAAGAAGGCGCCTATTAAAATGAAAGGAACCGTTAGCAAGTCGAAAACAAAAGGAACCTATTATAAAATTGAAGTAGCCTCTTGTTGAAATGAACCCACACATAATATAATTTGGAAATATAAAAGATAAGGAGAGAGAGAGAAGAAGAAGAATGCAGTAGATTTATATTGGTTTGGCTTACAGTCCAAGTCTATGTCCAGTCCTTAAGTATTCAACTTGAGCTTTTCACTATAAAAACAAGTAGTAATTTGACAAGTCTCTTTAAACTCACAAGTTAATATTTTTCAAAGTTCTTTAACTTTTCACACTTGTAGTATTTCACTAGCCTCTACAAACTCTCAATTAAAAATGGGGTTTGCTCTATGTGAGCTTCAGTAATCTCTTTTAACAGAATTTCACTTTCTAATGCACAAGGGAATTTTTACAAAGATATCACTTTCAAGAATGTATATGCTTTTGATGAGTTTTGATAATATAGCTTCGCCAGCTTCTGTATCGTTTTATTGTTGTTCACAGTTGTGTTGACTCTCCTTAAATAGTTAATTTCTTCAACTAGCCGTTGCTTCATTTTGCATCCTAAATTAACTGGATATATTTAAATCTAAATGATTTTGATGTCATCTTTGCCAAAAAATCTTAGGATCCTTTCATATAAAACATTTCTAATAAGGTAAGTTCATAATGAAGGTTCCTGCAAGAAAGAAAAAGTATTTCTTATGATTTTATTTTCTTTTAAGAATAAGACGTTAATTATATAAGGAAATAAATCCAATTTAAATTTTGAAATAGTATACAGTTATCATCAAAATCATTAATCATAATCCTCGAGCTAACAATCTCTCCCTTTTTTATGATGACAAGCAATAATAGATATATTTTTCAAAATTTAAAAGGATAATAGATGATTTCAAAAGATACCTATGACTTTTATATGTTCAGATATAATTAGAAGGAGTCTGTATCTTAAGAATGGAACCTATCGTTTATATATCACAGATGTTCACAAGTTTAACATTAGAATCAATCACATATATAACCAAGGCAACATTGAAAAATATGCATTGGGAAATATATCATCATGTATGTAGAAATATGCAAAATATATCCACATAAACTCTCCTCCTTTGTCATTATCAAAAAAATAATAAGGGAGTACAGGAAGGAAGTCAAGTAAAAAGAATGAAATATGATGAGAAAAAATTGATATAGTTAGTGAGGACTTTTCCTAAGGAGAATTTGCAAATATAGGGCTTGGTTTTAGCATTTGTCAATTTGTTCACGTATTTGATCTTGATTTAAGCAAATGTCCCTCAATAATTGTAAAAACTCCATACTGTATGTGTCCTGAGGAGGGACAAAAGCCTGTTGTTCTGAAGTAAGACCTACAATTTATGGTATCCTTTCAGACCTCTGCTCTGAGGTAAGACCCAAGAAGTTTGCTACTCTTTTTGTTTTCTTCTCTACCCAAATATTTCTTTCAACTTGTACCCAAATTGGGAAGGGATAGATGAATGAAACTTACCAGGCTCATGCCACGTGAGATTGTCAAAAGAAACTCCAAAATATATGAAGATCTTGGTTAACAACATTCCATCAGGCACACCTCTAGTAGTGTTCTTGTGACTTCCCTTTTCCACCATAAACTTATAATCATTAATGGGAGATTAATTTTGTTACCCTTCAGTAGATTATATACTACATATGTATCCAAAAGACTACATCATTCTATTGAGCTACTTCTTAAAAAAATTGCAGTAGCTGATATTGAGCTACTTCTTAGAAAAATTGAAGTAGTCGATATTGATGTAAGGCATCTAGGCAATAAGTCTAGATTTCTACACATGGGTCTCCTTTTATGGACATTCTCGGTATGCAGACATATGAAGTCCATAACCTTTCCCAAATTAAGATCAACATTGTCCTATTTATGGCAAGGAAGGCCAGTCCAACCTATGGGAGCTATGTTCAAAATATTACCAAATATATCCTATGTTATCAAGATCTCACATTCCACACCCAAGATTTGATGGCTAGCTTTCCATCAATTTCTTCTTTTCGCATGTATGTGTAAAAATATCTGACCAACTCATAATGTATCATTCAAATTCAAAAAATTCTCCCACCCAATCGCAACAAAGAAAGTAGAGAGAGGAATACCAATATCATTGAACATGTGAGGAGGCACAATGCACCCAACAACTACTTTTCTCTTCTTGTATTGCATTTTATAGCGGACTTCAGCTTCCATTGATTGAAATGATTTTATTTGTGGTGACAATTTTCCTTTCTTGTGGACCATGAGTTTCTTGGACCTTTTTTTCTCTAGGGATTTCTTCAAACAAGTCCTGTTCTATAAATAGCTCATCCCTGATGATGGCTTCCTCAATGTTTTCTTCAACTATAAGCTCTTTGCCTTTTCTTTTCTCTTCCCTTTTCCTTTTTCTTAACTCATCCTTTTCTTTTTCTTCTACTTCAATAGTTTCTTTTTGTGGAACTTGTTCTGTAACAATTCCTATAGTCTGTGGTCTTCTTTCTAATCGATAAGGTTCTTTATCTGAACCATTGTCATTATTGCCCAGTGCTCATCAGGCACTTTCTTCTCTTGGAACCAGGTTTAGGAATTGCGAAAGTTTTTTAGAGTAGGAATGGGTAGGTAAAGAATGGGTAAATGAAATCTTAAATTTTTTAGTAACTCCCCCTTATTGAAAGTCTCTTATTCTTTTTCACTTACTTCTTTCTTTACTTCTCCCTTTTCTTTTCCTTTTTCTTTTTCTTCTTCTTCTGAGTCTCCTTTTTCTTTTTCTTCTTCTTCTGAGTCAGAAGCATGTTATTTTTTGATTGTTTCTTCCTTGTCATCTGATGAGAAATCAGGATAATCTAGAGAGAATATAGCAACAATCTTCCTTTCCTTATCTTTTGGGGCTTTTTGATTGGGTATTTTTGAAGTTTAGATGTTTGAGGAGACAAACAGATTTGGTAATAGTGTCCAAAGAACCTATAATGGGAGATAAAGATGAGGAATTAGAAGCAAAGGTCTATTCATGATGAGGTGTTTCGCCATGGCTAGAAGTGAGGCCAAAAATTTTGTTCTTGCCATTGTAGGAAAGCTTGGTGAAGTTTGAGAGGGAAACGCATGAGGCATTGTAAAGAGTTAGGGTGTAGAGAGAATACCAGATAAGACGAGAGAAGTTTACTTAGGGTATACGAAATGATTCTTGAGCATTGATCTCATGAGAGGATGAGTAGACGTATAGACCAAAAGAGGAAGCATAATCGGTTATGTATCTTCTAACAGATATGTATGTAGAGTTGTCAGATTGCACACACATTTTTAGAAAGGCTAAAAAGACACCATTAATGACTTCCTATTTTTAGGACACGTGTAATCTTGCTCTATTAAACTAAGAGGAGCCTTTTAAACCCTAAGGGGCCTATCAAACGAAGAGAAAGTTTCTAAGGATTTAGAATAGAAGTAGCCTGTTAAACGAAATGCAAAGACAACTAGCAGAGAATATTCATGCAAACATAATATCATAAAGTTTGCACATACCAAACTCTTTTCTTAATACACAAAATCTATCTTCAGAGAGTGGCTTGGTGAGAATGTTAGCTACTTGATTCTCAGTACTAACATGCTAAAGATCAATGGTTCCTTCTAAAACATGATCTCTAAGAAAATGATGTTTCATTTTTATATTCTTAGTTCTAGAATGATGCACAGGATTTTTAAAGAGATTTATAGCAGGTTATGTTTCAAACCATTGATAAAGAAAACGCTATCAATAGAGGTAGAGTCAGAACTACCAATTTTACCAATTCCGGTGACCTTTGCTTTATTTTTGCAACATTACATGTGTCTTTTCTTTCAATGTAGTTGAAGTGTGATATTTCACTTATCATGTGTCTCAAACAACTACTATCAACTATCCAATCATTCTCCCTTATCTCCATTTTGAAACATATCTACATAAAGCAATATCTCATTTTAGATACCAAATTTTTTTGGGTCCTTTCAGGTTAATTGTTTGACCTTTCAGATTCTAAATATACATTTGAGATAGTTTCTTTTTATGAAAATTACAAGAATGAATAATGCGACCATATTTATCATAGTAATTGCATGACATAGATTAATGATAATTGTTATAACTTTTTCCAATTAGTAGGTTTTTACTGTCTTGGCTATAACTGTTGTTGGATTTAACAAAGAAGTTTTTGTAAGACCTGATATTGTTATTTTCATTTTATCCTATTCTGGATTTAGCGAAAATGCATTTACCACTACCAAAAAATGAATCAAGATTCTTCCTTCCATCAATGAAATTTTTCTGATCTTTTTCTAGAGATAAGATCTTTCTAGCTCTTTTCTCCTTTTCAAGTTCTAAGGCAACAACTTTTTATTCTAATCGTCTCACCTTATCAGAATCATTTTTTAGCAGCATATTTTCCAACTTAGCTAGTCTTTCTTCCAGAACTTCCTTTTTAGAAACTTTTTGCTTATGGTCAACCTCAAGAGAAATATTCCTGGTTGCTAACTTCTCATTACTTGCTTTTTAGATTTTCTGTTCTCTTACTTGTCCTTTTGAAGAAGAGGATATTCTGGTCTTGTGTGTCTAGACTTCTTGTAGTTGTAGCATATGATTTGATTGTTTTGTATATTGCTATTGCTGTTGTTGCCTTTTGATGAGAACCTGTTATTTTCAACTTTCTTGTTTACTTCTCTTTTCTTCCTTAGCTTCTTTTTTTAGAAGTGAGCATATTTTCTGACCATAAAATTGAACTCGTCATCTCCATCTATTTGCAACTCAATGTCACTTTCATCACCGTTTGATTTGTCAGTTGCTTTTGGTGCCATTTCTTTTCTGTAGGAGGATCCTTCATATCGCCTAAGCTTGGTTTCATGGATCATCATATTTTCTTGTAGCTAGTCAAGTGAAATAGCGTCTAGATCCTTTACTGTTTCTAGAGTTGTCACCTTAGGTCTCCATTCCTTTGGTAGTGACCTTAGAATCTTTGTTACGAGCTTATCATTCGGATATATCTTTCCTAAGTTCTTTAAGGTCGTGATGATGTTGTTGAAATGTCGAAAGAATTTGTCTATAGTCTCTCCCTGTTTCATGCCAATAGTTTCCTATTAATGCACCTAAAGTTTTATTCTATGCTTCTTTACCTCATTCGTTCCTTAATGTGACATGTAATTTGTCCCACATTTCTTTTATTGTAGAATAGTAGGATATCTTTTCATATTCTTTTGGAGATAATACACTTATTAGGTGATATTTTGTTTTTAGCATTTAATTGTGCATTTCTCCTGTTAGCATCTACGTTATCGAAAGTGGGAATTATAATTGCAACTTTAATTGCTTGCTATACTTCAATATCTACATACTGGAGATATGTGGTCATTTTCTCTTTCTAGTACGAGTAGTTATTTCCATTGAAGTAAGGAGGTTTTGAGACGGATTGTCCTTCAAAACTTTTCAAGGTTTTTGCCATAATTTACCACGTGTTGTAAATTACAAAAAAGTGAGACCTTGCTTTGATATCAAATGATAAAGCAAACACACGCCAGAGGGGGTGAATTATGTGTGACTTAAAACAAAATTTCATAAGTCACTTTCAATTCGTATAAAGTCAAGGGCTTGTTAAAAATTAAACATAAGAGCTTGTCAGATGATAAAGCTTGTTAAATGACAGAAGCCTGCTAAAATATAAGTCTTGTTGAAACAATAAAAAGAAGGCGTATGTTAAAATAAAAGGAACTGTTAATAAGTCAAAAACAGAAGGAACCTATTATAAAAGCAAAGAAGCCTCTTGCTGAAATGAACACACACACAATATAATGTGAAAATATAAAAGATAAGGAGAGAGAGAGAAGAAGAAGAAGAAGAAGAAGAACAAGAAGAAGAAGAAGAAGAAGAAGAAGAACGCAATTGATTTATATTGGTTTGGCTTATAAGTCAAGCTTACATCTATTCCTCAAGTATTCAACATAAATGTTTCACTATAAAATCCAGTACTAATTTGTCAAGCCTCTCCAAGCTCACAAGTTAATAATTTTGAAGGTTCTTCAACCTTCCACACTAGTGGTATTTCACTAGTTTCTGCAAACTCTCAATTAAAAATGAGGTTTGCTTGATATAAGCTTTAGTCATCTCTCTCACTAGCATTTCACTTTTTAACGTACAAGAGATTTTTTACAAAGATATCACTTTCAAAAATGTATATGCTTTTGATGAGTTTTGACAATATAGCTTCACAAGCTTCTGTATCATTTCGTTGTTGTTCACAATTTCATTGACTCTTCCTTAAATAGTCAATTTCTTCAGTTAATCATTGCTTCATTTTGCATCCTTAGTAACTGGATAGATTTAAATCTGAATAATTTTGATGTCATCTTTATCAAAAAATCTTTCAATAATCACGGGCTAATATACGTTCTTCATAATTAGTAGGATCCTTTCGAATAAACCATTTCTAATAAGGTAAGTTCATAATGAAGATTCCTACAAGAAAGAAAACATATTTCTTATGATTTTATTTTTTTTGAGAATAAGATCGTTAATCATACAAGGAAATAAATCAAATTTGAATTTTGAAGTATTATATATTTATCATCAAAATCGTTAATCATAATTCTTGAGCTAACATTTATTATATTATTACCATCATCATCAACTTCAAGACGATGATATCAACAACAAGAACAATAACCATAAAAATTTAGCTAATATGCAAGGCCTGAAGAAGTCTGACAATACACGACTTTACTCCTAACCAGTAGAGTAACTTCAAAATGATAATATCAAAAAAATAGAGCAACTTCAAAATGATAATTTTGAAAAAGTACTTTTCCGTAGATTTTTTAGTACTTGAATAATACATATTAAACAAACTATTAAATTAAATTAAATCGCCAACTCTATTTTATTTGAATAGTTTGTAGATATTTTTAAAGAGCATTTTCAACTACCTAAAACATGCTAAAGTATTTTATTTTAAGCATGTAGCTCCATAATAGCACTTGAATGCCATCATCCGAGCAAATTATAAAAGTTTAGGAACCATACTGTAAAGTGTTTAAGAATTCTGTACAGAAAGTTTGTGTTCTCCAATCAATTTGCACGTTCTTACACAAACCATGTGGCTCTCATCGAAACTAGTAATCAAAATGAAAGATGTTCTTCATTAAGATTAAGAATTATACTCAAGTAGTCTCTAAACTGGTAAACTTTCACTCCTCCAAGTCTAGCTCATACAGATCTCACAATGTTCTTCACTTCTCTTGTGATCTTGGCTTCCCTTCTTGCACTAAACTTTTTAC
>JANIJH010015499.1:0-12026 GCA_024520975.1 Erythroxylum areolatum | reverse complement strand
CCCCCCCGCCAAACTCGTTAAAGGAACTGTTAGATTAAATGGACGATGGGGATGGATTGCGTGATCATCCATTCCCTTTGTTCTTAGTATATATACTTAATAAAGACTAAGCCAGTAAATAATAACAACTTAATGATTATACCTCTAAAAGCAAAGAAACAAGCCTTTTTTAAGGCAAAGGCATCCTATACACTATTTTTACACCACCATTTCTAATTAAAGTGTCCTCTTCCAACTTGCATATGTCATCTCTGTCGATATCTAGTTGGTGGAAAAGTGCAAGTTTCCACTTTCCATCTTCTACCTTCTTAATATGTTTTTCATGTCCATATGATGCTTCAAAATTTTGTCACTCATAAGTTGAAAACTAGCTAAAAGAATAAGGATGATGCTGTCACATAAAACAAGACCAACCTCTTTATATTTTCTCTCCTGTCAACAACTTTTTTTCTAGAAGCAAGGACCCTAATTTCTTTAAATCTTTGACTTCAAAAGATAGTAAGCTAGATAACGTATTGTTATACTAATGAAGCCTTTGTATTATTAGTTTATACCTTACAACCAATCAGATAGTTTAGTGACAAAATAATTTAAAGACATTTTTTATATTCTACATATTTAGATATATATGATAAAATTCATGAGATAATTATACATTGCACATGAAATTATAATTAGGTTACAATTATAAGATTTGTATTGCATTTATGTCTTATCCCTAAATTGTTCATAGTTATTGTTCTATTAATACTGAACATTAATAGAGTATAAAAAGACCAGCACATGTTATATTTTTCTTTATGAAGGAAGTAGTCGATCTCATAGGCTAAAGTATGAAGATAGTTAAACAAATGTTTGCGTGCTTGGTAGATAACAAGTTCAATGAACTGAATCCATATGAAAAATTCATTTAGAACATTACTTGTATGTCTATGAAAATTCTCATTGTGATAATTGTCAAAGTGATCCTTCGACTTGAAGTATCTAAAGTTATATTGTATAGGGATTGATGTGTTTTGATACTACTTATGACCTTTTCTAACATAGATAGTTTAGTTTATAGTCATTAGATGTAGCATGAACTATATGAAGGTAGTTGAGTGATAGATGCATAGTTAACTATATTTTTACACCCATATTTAATGTATTTTGCTTGATATTCTATACTTTTGTCATATTTTTGGTAATTAATTCACTCCAAGTGTGTATAGAGAGTATAATTGCCTTTACGGACTTAAAGGAAAAGAATTCAGGAAAACATGACATAAAATGAAGATTGGACGTATAGAAGTGATGTATGGATTTGCATCTACCGTGGACTTCTCCCAGGCTATGCAATTTTACGATTTTCAGGGAATTTGATGATGTACAGTTGGATGCATGACCATGCATCAGCCAAAACCTTAGAATTCAATATATAAAGATATGAATGGAGAATTGAGGGTAGAGCAGACGGAGAGAAGTGACTCTAGATGTGGAGATTGTTCTCAAGGGGCAATTTTTGTTTGAAAAAGTAGAAAACATGAAAAAAAATCATCGAAAGATTCATCGGAATACAAAATCAAACCTCTACATTGCAAGAATACTCGATAGAAGACAACTAGGGAGATTTGGAATTATGATCTGATTATTTTCAATTTGTGGTTCTTTCTACTTATGTTTTATTTCATATTCAATAATGTGTAACTAAACATCTTGTTAGTATTTAGGTTAGATGAACCCTAAATTAATACCTTAATATATTTTGATTATTTTATTAATGCAATTGGTTTGATTGTTTTATTATGATCTGATTACGTGTTTTATTTATATTCTAATAACCTAAGAATATTATATCATAATTTGATTTCAGACATAGAGATTGAGAAATCCTACTGATGAATATATCTACCATAATTGGAAGAAGTTGATTACAACCCTAATGATAGGATAACGTAAATCTTCCAGATTAGTGTCAAACCTAATACAGGGATTCGATAAAGCAATCCTATAAAATTTAACTTAAGTAATTCAATCATAAACCTTATGGTTAGATATTAATAAATTTAAGGTCAGCTATTAGCATACCACAGGAGTCTCTACAGTCTAATAAATCAACAAATAATTGCTTGGTAAAAGATCAATCTCTTAAAGGTTTTAGGGAAATTCGAAACCTAGATACTAATTTCTGATATCGATAGTTTTCTAAATAATTTTCAACGTCTTTTTATTCTATTTTAATTGTTTAAGTTTTATTTTCTTTTAGATAAAAATCTAAATCAATCGTTTATAGGAAGGGTAATTACTAGTATTCACTGTCCTCATGAGATCGACCCATATTTGCCAGTGCTAGCTACAGCTACACCAAGCAGTTACGGTTATTACAATATTGACTAACTCAACCAAATAAGTGAACCAAGTTTTTGGCGTGCTTGTCGGGGATAGAGATATTAGGAAAACCTCTATTTTATTACTCTAGCCATTTTTCTTTATTTTATTTTATTTTATTTCGATTGAGTTTTTGTATTTAATTCTTATTATAATTGTGGTTTATTCATTTCATTATCTTTTGAATTTCTCTACTTAATCTTAAGTTTGTGATTTATTGTAGGATTTATGATTTATTGTAATAGCCACAACTCACAATAGAAGGATGGAGCAGACAATACTCTTATGGGAGTTACAATTTATCTTCATAATCTGTATCATCACCAAATGGGAGAGAGACGCGTCTCACATGTTTTCGGAGGCTCAACTGATATTTAGACATTGTTACGACATTGGTGCGAGTTATCACTACAGTCATAAATGTTGAGCACCAACAGTTATATGGGAACGACCAAAACATATACAGTCAACCTCAAGATGAGTTACATGAGAATAGATACAATTCAAAATAAAGTAACTCTTACGCCTATGGATGGAATAATTACACTACATCCAGATATTTACAGTGCTAAGCACCTTCAGTTAATGAGCCAACTCTTGAAGATATGATGACTAATTTCATTCAGGAATCAATCATAAAGCATCAACAAACAGAAGTCCAATACAAAATTTGGTAAATTGGATGGATCAACTTGCGATGATACTATTTGAAGAGATCCAAAGGAGTTTGCATAGTGCTACTGAAACAAACCTTACAAAATGTGGAATGAAAATCACCCTTAGTAGTGAAAAAGAGTTAAGAGGAAGAGGAAGCAAATATCAGAGATAAATTAATGAAATAAATTGTCGAACTTAAAGCTAGCCAATGTGAATTTGAAGAAAGGTTTCTTCCCTTGAATATCTTGAGCATAACACAGAATATTATTTTTAAAACCCTAAACCTTTCCTTTCATTGAATATAAATTTTTATCTTCAATGAATAGTATTTTCAAATGGATAGTGAGTTTGGATGAATAGTAATTTTTGGGAGACCCCACTCTGAAATATTGAAAAACATCTTAAATAAGTATTAGAGTTTAATGATATTGAAATGAATCGAAAATAAGTCCGATTGGATGGATTTTGGGAGTTTTGAAAATTTAGGACTAAAATACCCTTTTTGGAAAATAATATCTATTGATGATTTTAAACCTATTCAAAAAATTTTAAAGCATCAAATCAACAAGTATTGACCCTAATTGGAATATTTCATGGTCAATTTGATAATAAGACAATTACGAAATATTTTCGAAACTTAATTCAGTTAGTTGGTGAATTAAATTCATTAAAAGGCAATTTGGTCTTTTTGTATAAAAGTTAGTGGATTAATGAGTCATTGGAGTGGAACAATTATAGAGTTACATGTGTAGAATTAATGGGGAGTATAAAAAGTAACAAATAAAACAAAGTTGCTTCATTCTTTAACATAACAGTGAGAGACCAAAAAAAACAAACAAAAGAGAAAGAAGAGAAGCAAGGGTGACTTATGACCAAGGAGAAGAGGAAGAGGCGGGTTGCCACTTTTGATGAATATTTGAAGAGATCTTGATCAAGTAAAGGTGCTCAATAATTACCCAAAATATTGAAGGAAAAGTAGTAAGTTTCTCTAGCTTTAATTTCTAGTTTTGTGGGTTTTTATGAGGGATGGATGTATTTTACTTGCCATGGAGTACATAATGAGATTAGAAGCATTTAAAGGTTGAAATCAAGAAAGTAAACCAAGAAATTAGGAATGAGAAGATCGATCGTGGATAGGGATTCCAGTGTGATTTGATCCAAAAATTTTGTTTTGATATTTTATGATGTTTACAGCATGGTTTTGATGATAATGAAGTAAGGAAATGAAAAAGAATTAAATTGGAATTGAACTGGAACAGTTTGACATAAAATATGTTAAGTTTAACCTTAAGGGCATTTTTGGTATAAAATTATGGTTATGATGTAGTGACCATGTGAATTGATTATAGATAAGTCATTAAGTTTATTTGTGACATTGGAATTATTAAATAAAGTGTTATGTTATTATTTGGAAAAATTAGTATGTGAAGTGTATGTGGAAAGTGATGAAGTTGAAATGGTTTATGATGTGTTTGGATGATGCTTGACATGGATCTTAGGTGAATTGTATCGAAAAATTGGAAAGAAAATGAAATGATGATATATATCTATGTGTGTGTGTGTGTGTGTGTGTGTGTGTGTGTGTGGGTGTAGTGAGGACAATTTGGCCTTCTGACCGTGCGTCGCTATATTAGTCAAAATAAAATAACTAGACCTACTACTATAGTAGTGGTAAGTCTAGGTCGATCCCACAGAGAGTGTGTATAAAATTTATGAAATAAAATTAATCGTTATTTAGGTTTAACGGGGGGTTTTGTTTTGTTTTTTGAAAGAAGAAAATAAAATGAAACTAATTAATAAAAAAAATAAAGAAAACATGCAAAAAAATCGAAGTGGGGAATTCGGTAGGGACCTGATTCTTTAGTTCAATCTCAACCTACACCTTAATTAAGCATATTTCACTAATTTGGCTGTTCTTTAACCTCTCTTAGCAATTATTAATCGTGGGTTAACATTTAACCCGAGTTTTCCCTTATGTTGTGTTTATTCAAGATACGATCGTTAATTAAACCTAACTACCAAATAACTTAGAATACGATCTCTAGATTTAATTAGGTAGTAGCATTACGAACTAGTAAAACCGATTAATCAAGGAAACAACCACATATGATGCATCATTTAACCTAGGTCAGGTTATCCCTAATGATTACGAATAATTAGTAGCTACGCATAAATTTCAACATAACAATTACATATTATATCGAAATTCTAGCAGTGGGTTTGCAATTAACGATTCAATGAATGTATTAAAATCATCATCTCACAATACCCAATGGTTCATACACAAATAACCGAACAATAATGAAAATCTGATTATCCATACACAAAACCCAAATCAATTAACATAGGATAGCATCATCAATTCCTAATGAGAGAAAGAAATAACAAAATAATAAAATATACTTAACTTGGGTCGTTGGCACTGATGTCACCTTCGAACTGATGTCGGGATGTCTAATCCTTCATAGGTGTTTCCCAGAAAAATGCTTCAGCCCCCATCCGATGTCCTTGTCGAAGATCCCTTTGTTTTGCCTTTTACTCAGCCCTCTCTTCAATGTAGCTTCCTTTACTATTCATTGATGGGAACAATAAGGTTGGGAGTTTATTCCCCACTGCTCCTGTTCATCCACACACCATATCTCACGCCTGCGCCAGTAATGAAGCTTGCTCTCCAAGCCACAGCCATAAGCTGTCCGTGGTCCACACCTCTAACGCCCACGCCGCAGCTCAACAACCCTCTCCTTTGTTTGTGCTCAACGCTGTCGTCTTGGCTGATTCTTCACTTGGCTTCTTTCATCTTTAATCTTCTTTGTATTTTTAACATATGTCTCATTTTTCCTGGCAATAATTACTTGCTCCATTATTTATCATTCTTGCTTCATGATGACAAAAGATTGTGATTCTTCAGAAAACGACCCTAATGTAGTGCTTTCAACTCACTTTAATTTATATGCTTTCAAATTGTACCTAAAATCATATATGAATTAAAGTGAGTATTGATGCAATAATATTTTTATATATTTTTAGTACCTTATACTTAGTATCTTGCATGTGTTTTATGTCTATCTATGGCCTATTTATCATGTTTTATAATTATTAGCGCTTTAGACACATAAAATACAAAAAGTCCTTAATAGGTTGAAATTAACATTGTTTTTCAATTTCTGGCAGATTTGAACTTTGGACATTTGGGAATTTTTATCTCAGGATCGGTGCATCAAAAAATTCTACGATTTGGCAGACATAATCTTGACTCATTGTAGAATTTTTTCACCAAGTTTCAGAATTTTTGAAGCTGTCATTTCAGAGTAGTAAATTTTGAAGATTGATGTAAAGTTGGAGACGTTTAGTTTGACCTCTTATTCTTCAAAAATTCATATATGAAGATCCAACCATTGGATTTCAACGATCCAATGCTCAAATTGGAGCTGACTTAATGACCTATCTGATGACAAATTTTGAACCGTACAGGTTTTATATTTTATTTTATTTTATGGTTAGGCGAAATTGGTCTAGAAATGAGCCAGCATAACAAGTCCGAGAATGATCGGAGTTTGGGGCCAATTTTGGATGGCTTGTAGCGACGAACCAATCGATAGACAACTTGAAAAGAGAACAATATTGATGTAGAGCAAGCCCAAAGGAAATCCAAGAGTAGTTCAACCCATGAAGAAGCCCGAAACAAGCTCAAATCCAAGTCTTAAGTGCAGGAACGTGTACAGGCAAAAGTACAAAGAAAAATCCCATTCCAAGTCTGATTTGGAGGAGAGAAACGTATCCTTTGTTTTATGATTATTCCAAGTCTGATTTAAAGGGGGACACGTCTCCTTTGTTTGGGGGATTGGCGTGAATAACCTCTTCTTAAGTATTTTCCCTCTTTTTAGCGATAAAACCCTAATCATCATCATCATCATCTTCTTCTTCTATATAACTGAAAATTGCACCATGATTTTAAACAAGATTTTTGGCTCTATTTCAATTTTAATCATGAACTAAGTTTTTTTTTTCAATTGTGGAGGTTAGTAGCTAATTCTTATGGGTTGATTTTATGATATTTTGTGCTTAAATCTTGATATTTTATGGTTGAATTTTTGTGCTTATGGACTGCATGAATGCCGAATTATGTTGGGTATTTTTGAAGTCTAGAAATCAATTTATCTTGCATGATTTGTTTGTTAATTAATTGAATTAGTTGTTAGTCATCAATTTGATTAAATAAGTGGTGTTAATTTATTAAAGTTTGAAGGTATACATAGAATTTTAATAGGTTAGTTCTTGAGCATAGAATTATTTAATGTATGTTAGTCTTCTTTGAATAATTTTAGGTTCGATCAAAGCCATCTAATCTTAATGCTTTCATGTTTGTGTTGTTCATGTTAGTTTTGAATTGATGCTTGCATGAAAAGATTTTGCATTACATGTTAGTCCTGGATGCAAAGAATATTATATGGTGAATTAGAATTTTGATCATAAATTGGTTGGAAAAATATTTGGTTTCAATGATTAAAATCAACTTAGGGAATTAGTAAATGCCTTTGCAATTGATCTTTAATTAATCTGAATGTTTATCAAACTTCTCTTTGCAATTTTCCTCTTAGAAATTTTCAGCATCTACTCTTAATTTTCTATTTTAATTCATATCACCCTCTTTTATTTTTCTTTAAGTTTTTGCCGTGAACAACCCCCTATGTCAGGTCCTTTGCTTAAGCTTTAGTTGCATGCATGTACTATCATTCACGTAATAGATGTTAGTAGATTTGCATTAATCCTTGCATGTCATCCACATAGCACTAATTCATTAATAAATAGTTAGGTGCTTGCATAACATATAGGTAGCTGATTTGCATTAAAGTTCTGCTCAAAGGTCACGGCACACACACCTACACATAGTTGAATAAATTAGTTTAATCATCTTAGTTTATTGCCACATACATATCAATTAATTTAAGGATCATTTACGTGTTCGTTCATAATTAGTTAGTTTGCATTTAATTCTTAATTTTCCCCCTTTACACATGCCTGCTCTTAGATTGTAGTTTAGAAATTTTCCTTGAAATTTGATCTTTGTGGGACGATACCCTTACTTCACTGTACTACATATCAATTTAAGTAGGAGATTAAATTTTTAAGTTAACGACATCCTACCAAAATTTTGGCACCATTGCTGAGGATCAAAGTCTTGAGTTTTAGCTTTTTTTTAATAGTTGGCTTGTTACTTTTCTTTCTTTTTGTGATTTGGTGTGTTTAATCTTTTGTTTTGAAGGTTGTATGTCCCAATCATCTGGTGAACAACTATTAGATCAAGAACAAGCCAAATTAAACTAGTTCTATACTGAATTCTTGATCAATTCCAACCGAACACCTGTTCAAACATAGTTGCATGATCCCATCATCCTTGAGTAGCACCAAACCTTCAACCCGCTGTTCTAATCCAACTTTGAGGAGGAGTTATCTTTTACATGTGCACAACCTACCGATTCATCACTGTTCAGTGTTTACGAGGACTCCAACACTTCTAGTTCATCTTCATCTCCTATTCCCAACATCACTCACACGTACCACTATTAAGAAGACATGGCATTTGCACATCCAAGGACTTTAAAGGAGCTTGCCACTCCTAATTTGGAGAACCACCCTCTTTGCTAATGTTGAGAATGCTAACTTTGAGCTTAAAACTGGTTTTATCCATTTGCTTCCTTATTTTAACGGTCTTGTAGGAGAAGATCCACATGATCATCTTAAGAAATTCCATATGATCTGCAATGAAATGAAGTCGAATGGTGTGGAGGAGGAGCATTTCAAGATGAAGGCTTTTCCTTTCTCTTTGAAGGGGGCAGCTAAGGAGTGATTGTTCTCAATCCCGTTTGGCTCAATTAGGACATGGAATGATCTTAAGAGAATTTTCTTGGAGAAGTACTTCCTAGTTTCAAGAGCAGCCAACATAAGGAAGGAGATATATGGGATAAGACAAGCTCATGGTGAATTATTGTCTGAGTATTAGGAAAGGTTTGAGAAGCTCTGCAACCAATGTCCCCATCACCAAATTTCTAACCAGTTACTTATTCAATATTTCTATGAGGGGTTAACACCCCAAGATAGGAGTATTGTTGATGCAGCTAGTGGTGGGGAGTTGGTGAACAAAACACCCGAGGCAGGTCGACACTTGATCTCTGATATGGCTGTAAATTCTAAGCAATTTGGCAACCGAGCTGACCATAGACGTGTGAATGAGGTAAGTGTTTCTAAATTAAAAAACAAGGTTAATGAGCTTACTTCTATGATGCGATCTTTTATGAGTGGTGATATGCAAGCTATTATCTGTTCTATATGTTCCATGCACGGTCATAACGCTAATACATGTCCTACTATGCAAGATGATGCTAATGACCATATGAATGCAATTGGTGGTATTTTTAATGCTAACCCATAGAGAAAATATGATCTCTACTCTTAGACTTACAATCTAGGATGGAGAGATCACCCTAACCTTCGCTATGGGAATCCTCAGCAACCCCATGCAAAATGGAGCAAAAGCACCCAATCCCCCTAGTTTTTAACTTCAGCCGAATATTCCCAGACCCATGCCTCCACCTTCTAACAATTCTTCTTCATCTAACCCTTCTTTGAATGAAATTATGGATATGATGAAAACTATGGCATCTAACACTTTGTACATGCAGCAAAATTTTATGTCTTTTCAATAGGACTATAAATTTTTTCAACAAGAGACAAGGTCTGGCATCCAAAGTCTTGAAAGGTAAGTAGGGAAGTTGGCATCAAACGTTGGCAAGATAGAGGCTCAAAATTCAGGTAAGTTGTCATCCCAAGGGGTGCCAAGCAAAGAAAGTTCTTTCGCAGTGAAGCTAAGGAGTTGTAAGGAAACTGAAGATAATTCGAATAATTTGGATGAGGAGGATGAGTTAAAGGTTGAAAATACCACCCGAGAATCGGCGACACCACCCTCTGATTTAAAGGGTACTGAACCTTCTTCTCAGCCCAAATAACCTTATTCTTCATCTAAGGTACCTCCTAACCTTGTGGATTCCAATTTTAAGCTAACTCCACCTTTTCCCTTAAGTTTTAATAGGCAAAGAAGGAGGATAAGGAGAAAGAGATCTTGGAGTTGTTTAAAAAGGTGGAAATTAACTTACCTTTGCTGGAGGCAATAAGACATGTGCCCAAATATGTAAAATTTCTTAAGGAGATGTGCACCACCAAGAGAGCCAACAAGGTAAGAAATGGCAAAATAGTTGGCTTGGGAGAGAATGTAAGTGCTATTCTCTAAACAAAATTACTATTAAGCAAGGACACCCAGGTGCGTTTTCTATACCATGTGTAATTGGAAATATGTGCTTTGATAAAGCTATGTGTGACTTAGGAGCTTCAATTAGTGTGATACCAAAATCCATTTTTGATTCTCTTAATGTTGGTTCTTTGAAAAGTACCTATGTTATTATTCGACTTGCTGATAGATCTTTTGTATATCCATTGGTTTTATTGGAACTTGTGTTAGTAAAATTTGGTAGCTTGGTTTTACCTTATGACTTCTATATCATTGAGACCTGTGATGATCACCCTCATACACATTAACCTCTCTTGTTAGAGGGACCATTTTTGAGGACTGTCAAGACTGTGATTAATTGTGATGATTGCCCTTTATCTATGAGAATTGATGATGAGCATGTCTTGTTTAATTTTAATGAGGCAATGAAATATAATGATGATGTGCATGAATTACATAACTTGGATATCATTGATATATTAGTGGATGAGTTTTATGCTTTTAGTGGAGATGATGGCGTGAATTTAACTCTCATGTTGTCTTTCTTTTCCTCTTATGATGTTAACACTAATGGTGCCATGATTTTTGAACCTAATGTGATTGATGCTATTATGGCATTGCAGTCTACTTATAGGGTGCCAAAACTAGATGTGTTGTTTGATTTACCTCTTTTCCACAAGAAAATCTTACCTTCTGTGTTGTATGCTCCTGAGTTAGAATTTAAACCTTTGCCTGATCATTTGAAGTATGCCTTTCTTGGATCTAATGATACTCTTCCAGTGATTATTGCAAAGAATCTAACAGATGCACAGGAGGAGAGATTGTTGCGAGTCTTAAAGGACCACAAGACTGCCATTGGATGGACTTTAGCTGACATTAAGGGGATTAGTCCTTCTAAGTGTATGCATCGCATAATTTTAGAGGATAATTCCAAACCTTCAAGGGAGATGCAGAGACAACCTAATCCGCCCATGATGGAGGTGGTGAAGGCCGAAAATTTGAAGCTCTTGGATGAGGTGTCATATACCCTATTTCTGATAGCAAGTAGGTGAGTCCTATGCATGTGGCTCCTAAAAAGATGAGCATTACTATGGTGAAGAATGTTGAGACTAAGTTGGTGCCCACATGTGTGCAAAGTGGCTGGTAAATGCGTATTGATTATAGGAAGCTGAAATTAGCAATAAAGAAGGACCATTTTCCTTTGCCCTTCATAGACCAAATGCTTGAATGCCTTGCAGGTAAGTATTTCTATTGCTTCCTTGATGGCTATAGTGGTTATAATCAAATTATTATTGCCCCTGAGGATCAAGAAAAAACTACCTTTACCTGTCTATTTGTTGGGCCCGGGCCCCGGATCCCTATTCCCGAGGTGGCCCCTTGGGCTGCGCCCTTGCCAGCCTACCCAAAACGTCGGACCCGATCCCAACATCCATGCAAAATTCGATACACACATGCAATTTCGTACACATTCTATCATACGCACAATCAATCGAATTATGAATTAAACACTCCAAAGGCCCAGGGGCTTCATGCCATTACAATCCAAAGAAAATTCAACAAGTATTATCAACCATACATAATACAAAATAAGTTTAAATCCAAAATACATGAAAATGCTCTATGATGATATGCTCGGAGGGCCAGCTAAAGTACTAACTTAATACAAAGCTCCTAACTATCTTAGAGTTTCCGATGCCTTGCAAGATCAACGATCGTCTCG
>JANIJH010015474.1:0-12027 GCA_024520975.1 Erythroxylum areolatum | reverse complement strand
AACTAGAAACATATGGCTACATTTCTTATGAAGACATCGAATTTAAATTCTGTCTTTAAAAATCTCAAAATTTGTCATGAATTTGAGAATTGGGTGCAGTACATGGGATGAGTGTAAATTCGTGTTCTAAATTCGAGGGAAATTCTGGATTGATCTAGGCTAGATTAGAGTAAGTGTGTCTTCTAGAAAGTCGTAGGTCTTTCTTTTAGCTTTCCAACGACATATAGTATGGAATTTTTTTACTTCTAGGCTGAAAACTATGGTCCTTGTAAAGGAAGTTATATCTTCTGCCTTTTGCTACTTCAGTGATGACATCATCTTCTTCTGTGTTTCTTCTGTGATGACGTCATCTTCTTCTGCGTTTTGCTTCATCTGTGTTTTGCTTCTTCTGCCTTTTTGCTTCTTCAGTGATGACGTCATCTCTTTCTGTGTTTCCTTTGTGATGACATCATCTTCTTCTGTATTTTACATCATCTGTATTTTGCTTCTTCTGCCTTTTTGCTTCTTCTATGTTTTGTTTCTTCTGTCTTTTCGCTTCTTCTGCCTTTTCGCTTCTTCTACTTTTTCGCTTCTTCTGTGTTTTGCTTCTTCTATCTTTTCGCTTCTTCTGTCTTTTTGCTTCTTCTGCCTTTTAGCTTCTTCTGTGTTTTGCTTCTTCTGTCTTTTTGCTTCTTCTGACTTTTAGCTTCTTCTATGTTTTGGTTCTTCTGTCTTTTCGCTTCTTCTGTCTTTTGCTTCTTCTGTCTTTTGCTTCTTCTGTCTTTTTACTTCTTCTGTCTTTTCGCTTCTTCTGTGTTTTGCTTCTTCTATCTTTTCACTTCTTCTGCCTTTTCGCTTCTTCTGTCTTTTCGCTTCTTCTGTCTTTTGCTTTTTCTGTCTTTTCGCTTCTTCTGTCTTTTTGCGTCTTCTGCCTTTTCTCTTCTTCTGTGTTTTGCTTCTTCTGTTTTTTGCTTCTTCTGTCTTTTGCTTCTTCTGTGTTTTGTATCTTCTGTCTTTTGCTTTTTCTGTCTTTCGTTTCTTCTGTGTTTTGTATCTTCTGTCTTTTGCTTCTTCTGTCTTTCGCTTCTTCTATGTTTTGTATCTTCTGTCTTTTGCTTCTTCTGTCTTTCATTTCTTCTATGTTTTGCTGACGCATCTTCTTCTGTATTTTGCTAACATGTGTTCTTCTGTCTTTTGTTGACGTGTCTTCTTTTGTGTTTTGCTCATTCTGCTTTTTGTTTCTTCTGTGTTTTGCTATCTTCTGCCTTTTGCTTCTTCTGTCTTTCGTTTCTTTTGTGTTTTGCTATCTTCTGCCTTTGGCTTCTTCTGTCTTTTGTTTCTTCTGTGATTTGTCATCTTCTACTTTTGGCTTCTTTTGTCTTTCGTTTCTTATGTGTTTTGCTATCTTCTGTCTTTTTGCTTCTTCTGTACCTATCTTCTGTTCCATTTTTTACCCTTCAAAAGATAGAACCTATCTTCAAGGTCTTCATGAAATTTGTAGATCTTGAAGTATTCTTTCAAACCATATAAAGAACATCTTAATACAATATCTGTGGGGAAAGTTATAGAAATTTTCCCACTTCTTCTATCTTTTTCCATTCGTCTGCTTTTTCCTTTGGTTTCGTCTAATCCTATCATCTAATCCTATCGTCTGATCCATTTTGACCTTCTAGATGATAAAATCTGACCTCAAGGTCTTATTCAAAGTTGTAGATTTCAAAGTTATCTTTGAAATCATCCTAAGATGATCTTAATCCAACATCTCTAGTGAGACTTATGCCATTTGTCCCGAGACAAGTTCAATTTGAGTGAGGACCAAATCTTGTTTGCTTTGTTCGGCCATAATTTGTCTCTCCGACCTCCAAATGAAGTGATTCTTTAACCCTTAGATTCCTAACACTTTTATTTTTGCATCTCCATTGAAATTCATAGCTTTTGGTGTTGATTTAAAAGGGATGGATTGAACCAAAGTAAGGGTATCAATTGGAAGAGTAGGAATTGGATATTTTACTGAACATGCTTTAATATTTTGATGATTTCTGGATCAATAGAGCTCCAAATAATATGATTCTTATTTCAAGATAAACTAGAGACACGGAGCTACAAATGATATAAAGAAGTTAAAATCAAATTTAGTTTATAAGAGGTTTAAATTTTCGATAGAATTTGTGCATAGTATGATAATTTGGATAAGAGCAGTCCACAAATGTTTGAAGTGTATCTTTCAAATTACTGAACTAAATGGATTGATTTTGGTGTCCTTGGGAACTTAAGACAAGGGAGAACACTTTTTTAGAAGAAAGAGTGATGTCAGAATATTCAAGGGTGCTTTTGGCAAGACACTTAAGTATAAAAGACATAAGGCATAAATGGAAGGCCAAATGGGACAATTCTCAATCATTAAGGGCATAATTGGAAGAAGAAGTGTTATCTTGGTAACATCCCGTCCCCATATTAAGGGTTAGGACTCGAAATTTCAGTACATGTGAGCTCAAAGAGAGATTAAAGAAATGCATTTTTCTTGCTCATGCATAATGTTAGCATATATGCATATAAAAATTGAATCTTTGCACATAAAAAAGTGGTACATGCATTCATTGAAAACTTCTGGATATAATTGATGTTAAATGTGATTTTTGTTAAAAATAAGAATTAGAGGGAGTAGAAAGAGTAGTCTAGGTATGAGTTGTGATAAGGAAAGAGTTGGAAACAAAATTGGTAGTGATCTGGAAAATGTTCACTAAGTGTGCTTCAGTCTTTTAGCCACAACTTTTTTTCTAGTTTTCCAAATGAGATGATTCTTAATTTGGATTAAATTAGAAACATATGGCTACATTTATTATGAAGACATAGAATTTTAATTCTGTCTTTAAGAATCTCAAAGGTTGTTATGAACTTGAGAACTGGGTGCAGTACATTGGATGAATGTAAAAATTCATGTTCTGTATTTAGGAGAAATTATGGATTAATCTAGGCTGATTTAGGCAAACGTGTCTTCTTAAAAGTTGTAGCCCTTTCTTTTATATTTCCATTGGTATATAGCATGAAAATTTTGGACATCCGAGCTGAAGTTATGGTCCTTATAAAGAGGACTTTCAAGAGTAAAGATGCTTCTTTTGCCTTTTTGCTTCTTCTGTGAGGATGTCATCTTCTTCTATGTTTCTTCTGTGATGATGTCAACTTCTTCTGTGTTTTGCTCCTTCTGTGTTTTTCTTCTTCTGTGATGACATCATCTTTTTCTATGTTTTGCTAATTCTGTGTTTTGCTTCTTCTGTGATGACGTTATCTTCTTCTATGTTTTGCTTCTTCTATTTTTTCACCTAGCCTATCTTCTGTTTCATTTTTGACCCTTCAAAAGATATATTTTGTCTTTGAGGTCATCATAAAAGATATAGATCTTGAAGTCTTCTTTCAAATCATATAAAAAACGTCCTAATCCGATATCTGTAAGGAAAGTTATAGTAATTTTTCCGATTCTTCTGTCTTTTTCCCATTAGTCTATTTTTCCATTGGCTTCGTCTATACCTATATTCTGTTCCACTTTTGGCCCTTCAGAAGATAGAATTTGTCTTCAAGGTCTTCATGAAAGTCGTAGATCTTGAAGTCTTCTTTCGAATCATATAAATAATGTCCTAATACAATATCTGTAGGGAAAGTTATAGCTATTTTCTCAATTCTTCTGCCTTTTTGCTTATTATGTGATGACGTCATCTTCTTCTATGTTTCTTCTGTGATGATGTCATCTTCTTCTGTGTTTTGCTCCTTCTATGTTTTGCTTCTTTTGTGTTTTTCTTCTTCTATCTTTTTCCTTCTTCTGTCTTTTCGCTCCTTCTGTGTTTTACTTTTTCTGTCTTTTTGCTTCTTCTTCTGTGTTTTGCCTCTTCCGATTTTTTTTTCTATATTCTAGTTTATTTTTGACCCTTCAAACCATAGAATCTATCTTCAAGGTCTTCATGAAAGTTGTAGATCTTGAAGTCTTCTTTCAAACCATATAAAGAAAATCTAAATCTAATATCTATAGAGAAAGTTATGCTAATTTTAAAACATCTTCTATGTTACTGTTCATAAACTTCTTCTGAGTTACTGTTCATCTTATATTTCTGTTCCTTTTGTGATCCTTCAAAAGATGGAATTTGTCTTTGAGGTCTTTATTAAAGTTGTAGATCTTGAAGTACTCTTTTGAACCATCTAAAGAAAACCTAAATCCAACGTCTATAGAGAAAGTTATGGCAATTGTAAAACATCTTCTGTGTTACTGTTCATAAACTTCTTCTAGGTTACTGCTCATCTCATATCTTCTATTCCCTTTTTTATCCTTCAGAAGATGGAATTTGTCTTTGAGGTCTTCATGAAAGTTGTAGCTCTTAAAGTCCTCTTTTGAACCATCTAAAGAAAACCTAACTCAGATATCTTTAGAGAAATTTATACCAATTGTCCCACGATAGGTTCAATATGATTGAGGATAAAACCAGATTGGATTCTTTTGGCCATAACTTCTTCTCTAGACACTTAAATGACTTGATTCTTGAACCATTGGACTCGTAAGACATCTCTCTACATATCCACAAAAATCATAGCCATATGAAATGAATTGAGATAGATAGAGTGAAAAACTTGGGCCAGGTACAGTGCGTGTGTTTTTAAATACTATGAACTGGTGTTATTCTACTGAGCATACTTCAATATTTTGATGATTTTTGGACCGGTAGAGCTCAAAATGAGATGATTCCTGATTTTTTATGAACTAGAGACATGGAGCTACAAATGTTATGAAGAAATTGGAATCTAGTTTAGTTTCTAAGATGTTTAAATTTCAGATAGAAGTTATGCATAGTATACTGATTTGGACAGGAGCAGTCCAAAATTGTTAAAAGTATATCTTTCTAATCACTAAACCGAATTGAATGATTTTGATGTCATTACAAACTTAAGACAATGGGGGACATCTTTTGGAAGAAAGTGTTATGTTAGAATGTTCAAGGGTACTGCTAGCAAGACACTTAAGTATAAAAGACATAAGGCGTAATTGGAAGGGCAAATGGGACAATTCTTAATCATTAAGGGCATAATTGGAAGAAGAAGTGTTGTCCTGCTTATAAATGAAGAAGAAAAACGTGAATGGAAGGAAGCAGAAGAGAATAACGAAATGAGTAAGAACGAGAAAGAGAGTTTGGTGGTTTGAGAGAAAAGAAGAGAGTTGAGCTAGGGTTTAATTCTTCTTAATCTTCAAGAAAGATTTTGAAGTTATTTAAGAAGAGAAAAAGGAAGAGGAACAAAAGAGCTTCCATTTGAGCTAAATATCTCTTCATTTGGTGAAGAATCAAGGTAAGAGCATTTTGAGTCTTTCGAATTTTTGGAAGGATTCTAGTTCATGGAGTTTAGAAAAAATGCTTGGGTTTAAGTATTCTAGAATCAATTTTTGTGATTTTGCATTGTGGGATTTTCAATTGGATTCCTATTGGATGAGAATTTCGATATTATGAGATCATATGAGGTTAAAAAAGAGATGACGAGAAATTGAGTTATGATATAAAGTAACCAAGTGTTCTTGAGGTGTAAGCTTATGAATAAGCTAGACACAAGCAAAGGGTAAAGATTGAAAGCAGAATTTAGAAAGATCATGTACAAATGAAGTGTAAATCTAAGTTCAATTAGACACATCTGAATTATGAAATGGGAATGAGCATAAAATGTGCTACCTGGGATTGTCATTACACATGCATTGTACATAGCCCATATAATTATTGGGGCATAAATGAGTTTTGTAACGGGTGTGAATTGTGTATTGCATAAATTGTGACGTGCAGGTTAAACATCTGCATATAGGTGTATCCAAAATTTGGAAGTAAATGCTATTTTTTGGAGCGTACTGTGAGTAGATTGAGATGGTCCCACTTTATTGTTTGTTATTTGAATTTTTTTATTAATTGACTATTGAATGATTTTGTAAATGTGATTGATTATGTTAGTTTCTAGACAGGAGGTCCGATGATTGTGATGTTTAATTCAGATATTGAAGTGCTACCTGAATGTGAATTAGAAGAACTATATGTACTTAATATGATTGTTAAATGTGCCCTAAATGAGCATTTGCAAACGAATGATAGGGTGTCATTCAACTAAATGTTGAATGTCGGACTTTGGTCCGATGATTTGTGAATATGAATGAATGAGATTATGCAAATATGAGTAATGCATTCCATTTCATGAATGTATGAAACATAAATGAGTTGTGACCAGAGTAGCCACCGATCAGAGCTTAAAGCTCAACGAGTGAAAAAGAGCCTCGAGCTCAAAAATGAATCAGAGCCTCAGGCTCAACATTTAATGAGCCCTATATGGGACAGTTATCCATTTCATGAATGCATGAAACATAAATGAGTTGTGACCAGAGTAGTCACTGATCAAAGCTTAAAGCTCCATGAGTGAAAAAGGGCCTCGAGCTCAAAAGTGAATCAGATTCTCAGGCTCAACGTTTAATGAGCCCTATATGGGACAGTTTTCCAATTCATGAATGCATGAAACATAAATGAGTCTCATATGCACTGCATATGCATAATATGAATGATTAAATTGTATTGGATATGAAATTTTGTGAATTATGTGTTATGTGACTGGGTGAGCCATCGATGATGGTCACTAATTGAGTTTGCAAAACTCACATAAAATTTGTAATTATTTTTTAGGATAAGAAGAATACCTCATTAGGCCAATGGGAGTATACCTACAGCATTCAAGTGAAAGATAGAGGTCGGGATCAGTTCGCGTCTGCATTACATTTCTCTATTTTGTATTGAATTGTATATTCTGCAGCTTTTTGTATAAATTGGTATTCCGAAATGACTCAAGTGTATTGTATTTGTAAGTGGGCCTAAATTGGTTATAGATTTCCGCATAATGTGTTTGTGATTAAAAAAAATACCGATTTCTGAACGATTGAGTGTTTTAGCACGCCATCCTCGCGGGGCACGAACTTGGATATCACCTACGATGTCAGGTTCGGGTCCTTGCGGGAGTGGGATGCTATAGTCTTGCTTGTAAATGAAGAAGAAAAACGTGAATGGAAGGGAAGCAGAAGAGAATAACGAAATGAGAAAGAAAGAGAAATAGAGAATGTCATGAAAAAGAGAGAGAAATACAAAGAGAAGAAGAGAATGTGAGAGAGAAGAGAAACTAAGCTAGGGTTTCAATTTCCTTAGCCTATACGAGAGATTTTAAGGTTGTTTAAGAAAAGAAAGGGGTAGAGGAAGAGAGAAGGGCTTCCATTTGAGCCAAGGATCTCTTCATTTGGTGAACAACCAAAAGGATCGAAGAGACCTATTTCAGTTAGATCAGCTCATAGAGCACACATTAAAGATACAACAGGAAAGAGCTTTGGAGACCTCAGGTTGTTTGCAAAGAGAAGAGACATTCTAAACAAGTCTGTAAGCAAGGAAACCAAGGTGGGTACATGTTTATAATAGAGTGAATAAGTCACTTCTGTTTTCTTAAATCAAAGAAGTTTTCTGATTTTCATTTGCATCATAAGTGCTGCATTATTGCTCATGAATGATGTGAAATCTACTATATGTTTTTTACATGGTTGAGTGATATCTTTTGGGAAAGATGCATGTTTATGAAATCAAGTTTTGAAAGCGCATATGAAATATTGTATGCTCATGAAACTCAAGTTTTCAAGAAGTGCCATTTTGGACAACACAAGTTTACAAGTCATGATATATGTGTTATGTGGGTTTATGGTGGTCCCCTAAGTTAAGTGTGCACGTTGACCCAAGTTTAAGGCTTCTCCCGCGTGGCCACTAGTGGCATGGAGCTCCTTCATGGACTCCCATAAGTTCATGGCTACGTAAGACCATTACGTGGGATTGCATTAGTACGTTCTGTTCACAGCTACATAGGACCCTTATGGGAAATGTGTAATACATTCTATTTTGGATCCACCTAAATCATTTGATGTGCTTATGTGTTCATGTTATCTAATAAGTTTGATGCATTCATGTTTTGCAACTTGTGTTGAAAAATGCATAAATTATGTTGTTTGTGTTTTCGATTACTTGACAAGACAAGAATTTTGAAAAACATATGTTTTATAGACTCAATGAAAGTTTTCTATGGCAAATAAAATGGTTTCAAAGTTTTTGTTTATCTTTTATTATAAACTGTTACCCATGAGCTTCCAAGCTCACCCCCTTCTTGTCCCCACGTCCAGGTTATGAGCAAGAGATGGAGTGAAAGAGAGTCAAGGCATCACTCTCAATTTGCTTATGTTGTATTTCGAGTTAGTTTTGAAAAATACAAGTCTTTAGTCACTTTTCAAGAACTTGTAGTTCATGTAACTTTTGTATTTTGAGATTTCGGATTATGTTGTTATGTGGATTGAAAGGCCATTATAACTTTGTAAAACCCTTTGTTTTGAGGGTATTGGAATGTGAATGATGAAAATTAGTTATATGTAATCTATTAATGAGTATGATGAAGTAAAGATATGAGAGTCTTATGATATTTCCGTAAGAGTTAGACTTCGCTTTCAGAAATAGGATCTAACATTAGAGTAATAAGTTTGTTTTGATGTTTGCATGTTATGGGCACACCACCCTTGTGGAATGATTTCTAATAAGGGTTTTTAGAAATAACCCTATTGAATAATACGCTCAGGCTTTATGATTAGTTTCATGATTTCGCAAGAGTTAGGTTCCTGGATGAGACATTTTTGCCTCCACATTATAGGCAAATGATGTTGGACAACATGATGAGCTTGACACAAGGAACCAAATTAGTTGAAGAATATACGATGGAGTTTGAGCAGATCAAGCTAAAGTGTGATTTAAGAGAAGAAGAAGATATTGTCAATGCAAGATTTCTCAAAGGAATCAAAATTTAGATTAGAAACATGGTAAGTCTATATCCTTACATTCATTTCTATGAACTTAAGAAACTTGCCTTGCAATGTGAAACTAACCTGAAACATTTGTCCACCAAAAGATTTCTTCCACCATTTGCCAATACACCAAATTACAAACCACCCTTATTTCCACCACCAAAACTGACCAATTCCACTCCACCACAAAAATTCACCTTTAGCCAAAATTCAACACCAAACCGAGCCTTGCCTTCACCAAATACTAAATCACCCAAAACTTAAATGAGATGCTTCAAATTCCAAGGATTTGGACATTTCCAATCTGAATGTCCAAATAGAAACATCATGACCATTGAAGAAATTGAAGAAATTCATAATGAAATGCTTGTTTGTGATGAGTTCAAAAATGATAATGAAGTTTTTGAGTCTTGTGAAAATGTCGAATATGATGGTGAGTTAGAGGAGAAATGCTTGTGATTCTTAGAATGTTGAGTGGAGAAAAAAATGAGAGTGATTGGAGAACAAAGTCTTTGTTTTATTCTAGGTGTTTGTCAAAAGGGAAGTTGTGTGAACTTGTAATAGATAGCAGAGCTTGTGAAAATGTTGTGTCAAATGAAATGGTAGAAAAGTTAGCTTTAAGGATCGAACCTTTTCCAAGTCCTTATAAGTTGACATGGTTAGACAATAATCTTGAGATTAAGGTTGATAGGAGAAGTCTAGTGCCATTTTCAATTGGCAAATATGTTGATGAGATATGGTGTCATGTAATTCCTATGAGTGCTTGTCATATGCTTTTAGGCCGTCCATGGTTGTATGATAGAGAAGTGCAACACTAAGGAAGAGCCAACACTTATTCTTTGTTCTTTAAAGGACAAAATTTCACACTTAATCCTACGCCACCGGGAGCAAGAAAGAAGAAAAGTCAAGATGATCAAACTTTAGCCTTGATGACAAATCAAGAAAAGGAAGAGATTATCCAAAGCCTACCATCACACATTCCCTTTGACTTTAAAGAAGCCAAATCGAGTCCCCAAAAACCACTTTCTCATAAGGTACAATCATTAATTCTTGAGTTTAGTATAGTTTTCCTAAAAGAGCCTCCTAAAGGACTCCCTCCTTTAAGGAAAATCCAACATGAAATAAACTTTGTTCAAAATGCTATCATACCCCATAAGCAATCTTATAGAATGAACCCAAGAGAGCATGATGAGTTGCAAAAACTTGTTGATGAGTTGTTAGAGACAGATTTCATTCGACCAAGTACTTCTCCATATGTTGTTCCCACCTTTGTTATTCCTAAAAGGAATGGAAAATGGAGGATGGTTATTGATTCAAGATCCATCAACAAAATATCCATCAAATATAGATTTCCAATCCCAAGGTTGGATGACATGCTTAATCAGCTTCATAGAGCTAAGGTATTTTCTAGACTTGATCTTGCTAATGGGTTTCATCAAATTAGAATGAAAGAGGGTGATGAATGGAAAACTGCTTTTAAAACTAGGGATGGTTTATATGAATGGTTGGTTATGCCGATGGGACTTTCTAACTCTCCTTCTACTTTTATGAGATTAATTAATGAGGTTTTGAAGCCATTTCTTGCTAAATTTGTTATGGTTTATTTTCATGACATTCCAGTGTATAGTGGTAGTTTACATGAGCATTTCATGCATTTGAGGTTAGTTTTTGAAGTGCTTAGTAATGAGAAGTTGTATGCTAATGTGGAGAAGTGTCATTTTTGTGATTCATCTATTTCATTTCTTGGCTACATTGTTTCTAGTGATGGAATAAGTATGGATCCTTCTAAAGTGCAAGCCATTGTTGATTGGCCAACTCCTAGGAGTTTTTTTTATGTTAGGAGTTTTCATGGGTTTTGTTCATTCTACAGGAGGTTTATAAAAGATTTTAGTTCAATTTCAAGTCCCATTACTGATTTCATGAAGAAAGGTGTGCTTACTTGGACAAGTCAAGCTCAAATTGCCTTTAATACTCTTAAAAATCTGATGACAAAGGCTCCAGTTCTTGCCCTGCCCAATTTTGATGTTTCATTTGAATTAGAATGTGATGCTAGTGGTGTTGGAATAGGAGATGTTTTAAGTCAAGGAGGAAAACCGATTGCATTTTTTAGTGAAAAGTTGTGTGATGCTATAAAGAAGTATTTTACTTATGAGCAAGAATTTTATGCATTGGTTAGAGCTCTTAGACATTGGTGTTCCTATTTGCTTGCTAATTCATTTATGTTGTATATTGATCATGAGTCTTTGAAATATATACAAAAACAATCACAAATGAATAGTAAATATGCTAATTGGATGGAATATTTGCAATCTTTTGACTTTGTGATCAAGCATAAATCCGGCCATACTAATGTTGTAGCAGATGCACTTTCTAGGAAATATCATTTGTTGAGTCCCATGCATGCTCATATAATAGGTTTTGATAATATTAAGGAGTTGTATGAGAAAGATGATGACTTTGGGGAAATTTTTTAGAAGTGTAAATTGGCCGGAGGTAGTTTTCAAGATTATGTGGTTCACAATGGTTATTTGTTTAAACTTGATGCTTGTTGTATTCCAAAATGCTCTCTTAGAGAAGCAATTTTGCGAGAAGTGCATGGAGGTGGTCTAGCCGACCATTTTGGTAGAGAAAAAATTTATGAATTGGCCCGTTCTAAATTTTTTAGCCCAAAATGCTCAAAGATGTGACTAAGCTTATAGGAGGATGCAACACTTGCCAACAATCAAAGATGACAAGTCAAGCCCATAGCTCATACATGCTCTTGCCGACTCCTAATGCACCATGGGAGGATGTAAGTATTGTTTTTATCCTTGGTCTTCCTAAAACAAGGAGAAACTTTGATTCCATAATGGTTGTGGTTGATAGGTTTAGTAACATGGCCCATTTTGTAGCTTGTAGTAGGACTAATGATGCATCCCTTATCATGAATTTATACTTTGGAGATATTGTAAAATTGCATGGAATTCTAAAAAGCATTGTAAGTGATAGGGACGTAAAATTTGTTAGCCATTTCTGGAGACATTTGTGGGGTAGGTAAGGAACAAAACTCAAATTTAGTACATCTTTCCATCCACAAACTGATGGACAAACCGTAGTAGTAAATAGGAGTCTTGGGAATATTCTAAGGAGCCTACTGAAAGGAAGAATCAAGAATTGGGACAACATGCTAG
>JANIJH010015430.1:0-12029 GCA_024520975.1 Erythroxylum areolatum | reverse complement strand
TTAGAGCTTCCATTAGAGCCAAGAAAATCATTGTTTGGTGGAGATTCAAGGTAAGTTTGTGTTTTGATATTTGGATTATGATGTAAGTGGCTCGAAATACCTGCTAAAGCGTTGTAAAACTCTTATTGGTTTAGATGTTAATGAAATACATATGCATTATGTTGTTTATGGCTTTCCAAAGTCTTTGTATTGCATTTTTAAGTTTTTCATGCGGGTAGGATTTGTGTTCTGACTTCAGGGGAAATTTTGGAATAATTTAGGATGAATTTGACCAAGTTGTCTATCGGAGTGAAAAGTTATGATCATTATAAGTTGTGATGCCACATAGGATGTGTGTATAGGACAGCTATGGAGAATGATGTTTAATTGTGGTATTGATGAATCAAATGGGTTGAGAATTGAGAGTTTTATGAGATAAACTTGGTGTTTGAATTGATATGTAGTGAGTTTGCAATAGAAGAGTTGGATTTGGGAAGTTTATGAGTGAATATGATGTTAGAATGGATGTAGGAAGCATTGGAGCGGCTTTGGAGGGGTTTGGGAAACTCCCATGTCCATTTAACAGACTTTAGGTCTGTTAAACGAACCTTCTCGGTTCAAAAAATGACCCTCATCCTCACCAATGTCCGTTTAACAGACATGGATGTCCGTTAAACGGACCTTCTCAACCAAAATTGGCTTCCAACCCCGACAATGTCCTTTTAGCTTCAGTAAATTACGATTTTTGACCTCTTAAATGACAAAATCTCACTTTATGGTCTTCATGAAAGTTGTAGATCTAGAAGTCTACTTTCAAATAGTCTAAGAAATAACTCAATCAGACATTTTTACCAAAAGTTATGGCATTTTCTCCAAGATAGGTACTAAATGATTAAGGGCATAAACATGTTGGATTCTCTTGGCCATAACTTCCTCATCTGACCTTTGAATGAAATGATTTTTGAAGCAATAGGTTGCTAAGACATGTATCTATCTCTCTATGAAAATTGGTATCTTTTATAGTTGATTTGAGAAAGCTTTATGGAGTAAAAGTGAGGGGTCAGCTGGGAGACCATGATTGAGGCATGAACATACTTTGGTTTTTTAAGCATAACTTCTTCTATAGAGTTCCAATTGAAATAGTTCTTGCTCTTAAAATTAAACTAGAGACTTAGAGCTACAATTGTTATGAAAAAGTCAAATTATGATTTTGGGTGATTGACTAGTGTAGGCACACCACCCTTGCGAGATGACGGCCAAGGAGGGTTCTTTGGAATAACCTTACAGGTTTATAAGCTCAAGGTTTATGACTCTGGATGTTGGGCTCCGAAAACAGGGTCTAACAAAATCTTTCTTTCCTCAAGTGTACCCAAACTAGGTCACCTTCCTTGAAATCACCAAAGTCTTCAACTTGGCTTGCTTCTTATAGGCTTCATTTTTCTTCTGTATGTGAGCTTTAGCTTTAGCATGGAGCTTGACAATTTCCAAAGCTTTATCGTCGACCTTCACATGAAATGGAATACTAGAACTAGCCATGCCCAAATCAAGTAGAACAAGAGGATTAGCACTATAAACTAATTCAAAAGGAGTAAATTTTGTGGTCTTACTCTTTGAACTATTATAGGCAATTTCGGCATGAGCAAGCAAGCTACCCCAATTCTTCACCTTTCCCTTTAATAAACTTCTCAAAATGTTGCTAAGACTTCGATTTACCACTTTAGTTTGACCATCTATTTGAGGGTGGAAAGTCGTGCTAAATTTCAAAGTAGTTCCTAGTCTAGCCCATAAATGTCTCTAAAAATGGCTCAAGAACTTTACATCTCTACCACTAACAATACTCTTAAGAATTCCATGGAGTTTTACAACATGTCCAAAGTACAAGTTCATTACGTGAGATGCGTCATTAGTTTTGTTACAATCAATAAAATGAGCCATCTTTGAGAATCTATCTACTACAACCATAATGCTATCATGATTTCTCCTAGTTCTTGGCAAGCCAACATTGAAGTCAATACTTACATCTTCCCAAGGAGAATCAGGAACCGACAATGGCATGTATGGACCATGAGCTCTAACTTTCATTTTGGATTGCTTGCAAGTGTTGCAACCCTCAACCAACTAAGTGACTTCCTTCCACATCTTGGGCCAATAAAAATTCTTACTAGCCCACTCATAAGTCTTGTCTCTTCCAAAGTGACTAGCTAAGCCTCCACTATGGACTTCTTTCAAGATAGCTTCTCTTAAAGAACGATTAGGAACACAAAGAGCATCAAGTTTGAAAAGGTAACCATCATGAATGAAAAAAAACCCCAAAAGCACCATCTTTCCTAACTCTCTCCCAAATCTCACCAAACTCACTATCTCCTCATACAAGTTCCTAATGTCCTCAAAATTGATTACATAAGCATGCATAGTACTAAGAACTTCATATCTCCTAGACAATGCATCAACCACAACATTACTTGGACCATCCCCATACTTCACTATAAAATCAAAGGATTGCAAGTATTCAACCTATGATGCATGTCTTCTACTCAAATTAGATTGACTTTGCATTTATTTCAAAGCTTGATGATCAGTATATAAGATGAAAGAATATGCCAACAAATATGCACTCCAATGTTTAAGTGCACAGACCAAAGCATAGAATTCAAGACCATAAGTAGAATTTTTTCTCCTAATGTCATTTAGCTTTTCACTAAAGAATGCTATTGGTCTACCCTCTTGACTCAAAACAGCCCCTATTCCTATCCCACTAGCATCACACTCTAGTTTAAAAGGCAAGCTGAAATTAGGTAAGGCTAAAATAAGAGCTTTGGTCATGGTATTTTTCAAAGAATTAAAGGCAATTGTGGCTTGAGGAGTCCACTTAAATAAACCTTTTTTCATGCAATCTATTATAGGACTTGTGATTGTACTAAAACCCGTGATGAACCACCTATGAAACAACAAAACCTATGAAAACTCCTAACTTGAAACAGATTGCTAGGAATTGGCCATTCTAGAATTGCTTTCACCTTGGCCAGATCCATACTAATCCCATTTTTTGACACTACATAACCTAAAAAACTAATGGTGCTATCACAATATGACACTTCTCCACATTTGCATATAATTATTCACGGTCCAAAACCTTAAAGACAAGCCTCAAATGAATGCAATGCTCATGTAAACTAGTACTATAGATCAAAATGTCATCAAAGTAGACAACCACAAATTTGTTGAGAAATGGCTTAAGTGCTTCATTCATCAACTTCATGAAAGTGGAAGGTGAATTGGAAAGTCCCATGGGCATGGCTAACCATTCATAGAGTCCTTCCTTTGTTTTGAACGTTGTCTTCCATTCATCGCCTTCTCTCATACGGATTTGGTGAAATCCATTTGCAAGATCAAGCCTAATGAACACTGTAGCTCCATGTAACCTGTCTAGCATATCATCAGGCCTTGGAATAGGAAATCTATACTTGATGGTAATCTTGTTGACAACTCCCAAATCAATAACCATCCTCCATTTTCCATTCTTTTTAGGAACAACAAATGTTGGGACCACATATGGTGACACACTCTCTAATGAAACCTCTCTTTAATAACTCATCAACTTGTTGTTACAATTCATCATTTTCTTTTAGGCTCATCCTATAGGAATGTTTATGGGGAATTTGGGCTCCAGGAGTGAAATTGATTTCATGTTGGATGGTTCTAAGAGGGGGTAGGCCAGTTGAAAGTGTTTTGGGAAAAACTCTCTCAAACTCATTGATTAGAGATTATACCTCACTAGGAATGGGGTGGCTCAGTTTGGGATCATCATCTATGTCAATGGGAATGTAACTAGGCAGCTCCTCCATGACAGAACTTTTCTCCTCATTGGAAAGCAATCCAATGGCTCCAACTTCTCCTTTCTTCCTTCTCTTTTCAGGTAGCAAAGGTTTGAGCAAAATCTTCTTACCACCATGGAACAATGTGGAAGTATTTGATCTCTTTTAATGATGGACATCTTTATCAAACAACCAAGGCCTCCCAAGAAGTAAATGGCAAGCCATTTTAGGAATAACATGGCAAGAAACTTCATCTTCATGTTTCCCAATAGCAAATGGGACAAGGCACTTCTTTGTCACCTTAATCTCATGCTTTGAGTCTGACCAAGTCAGCTTGTATGGAGTGTCTAGAGGTTCGGTTTCAAGACCCAATTTATCAACCATTTCACTAGTAACAACATTCTCACATGCTCCACTATTTATCACAACTTATTTTTTGTCAAACACCTAGAACGAAACAAAGATTTCCTCCTCTAATCTTCTTTACTTTTTTCATAATTCAAGACTCTCAACAAGACAAGCATTTCACCATCTAACATATTTGCGTCACAAATAAGAGCATTTTCTTCATCATCCAAATCTGGCTGTGGCTTATCTTCAACAAAATCAACATGATACAACTCATTCTCAATTTCCTCAATCTCTTGAATAGTCATAACTTTTCTAGTAGGACACTAGGTTTGAAAATGGCCATATCCTTGACATTTGAATCATTTTAGGTGGTTTTTGGATATACTTTGTTTAGGTGGGGTAGATTGGGTGGTTCTTGGTGTGTATTGAGTGTGAAGTGCAAGCTAGTTTAGATGGGGCAAAACTTGAGGCATTATGTTGGCTTGTTTTGGATGGTGGAGTGTAATTTGATGGGGCTAAGGAATATCTAGGCATGGACTTGTTTGGACAATTGTTTTTAAGATAAGTTTCACTTTTCAAACCCAATCTTTTCAACTTAAAAAGAGAATCATAAGAGTAGAAATTTACCATGTCTTGGATTTCTTGTTTCAAGCCCTTGAGAAATCATCCCATAATCATCTCCTTCATCTCCTCTACTTCACACTTCATCAAGAATTCCTCAAACTCCATGGTGTATTGCTCCATGGTTTTGTTGTCTTACTTTAGGCTCAACAATTGATCAATCAACTTTTGTCCATAGTGTGAAGGAAAAAACACAACATCCATCTCCTTTTTCATCCGGTGCCATTGACTAAGTTGTGGCCTACCTTCTCTAACTCTCTTCTTTTGTAAATTCCCCCACCAAAGGGTAGCATACCCCTTTAACCTCATAGCAACAAGCTTCAATTTCTTGTCCTCACTCACTTCTCTCAATTCAAAGGCCCTCTTAATAGCATATACACACTCAAGGTAAGCATCTGCATCAATCTTACCATAGAATTCTGATAATTCAACTTTGAAATTGAAAAACTCGTCTTGAATTTCACCATGGATTGGGGGCAGTAAATTCCTAGGTGCTACTCTTCCTACACTATGAAAAAGCCCTCTTCCTCGTCCTCTAATAGCTCCTCCATAAACTGCTACTATTGGTTGGCCATCCTCTCTAAATTCTTCATCAATTAATTCTTCTTCAATGGGATTATGATTCATCAAAGGGGATTTCTGTATTAGAGTCTCTAAGGCCTGGTTTTTGGCTTTGAGGGCCTCCATCTCTAGCCTCATCCTCTCAAACACGGCTGCCAAGTCTTATGGATTTCTGCTAGACATAGATGAATGATTTTGGGGGTTTCTGAATCATTAGATATGGAAAGGGGCTGGGGAAATAATAGGCCCAGCATTTAGATTGTCTCTGATACCAAATGATGGTGTGGTGGTTGCTGTGGTGTTTAGGGCTGATGGTTGAAGTTTTCTAAAATCTGGAATTTCCTAAATACAAACAAGTTAGCAGATTGTAAAGTGAATTTCGGACAAACAACTTAGAATTAGAAGGTGATTCTTGAGGCAAAATTGCAGGGCAGGATGTGACCTACAACTTTGATGAAGGAAGTTTTTCAATTGGATCAATGGTTTAGAAGGTATGGTTGATTTAGTTCGGATGTTTCTAGAAAGGTGTGGCAACAGTAGATTTAGACCGACAAATTTGAACACATCTTCTGGGCGATTGGTTGAAGCAAATAGGGTCAAATTATATCCCAAATTGAAGTTCATGATGTGAACTACAATCTTGAAGAGGAAGTTTTGTGAAAATATGAACAGATTAAAAGATAAGGAATTTCTTGGTTGGGTGGTTTCTGGGAAAAGGAAAAGGCTGAAATTGTGGGACCAAATAATAAAACGATTTTTCTAGCTCATTTTTTGGGTGAACGCCTAAATGTAATTGGGTGGAATTATATGTCAAATTGAATTTCAGAATTGGCAATACAACATTGGTGAAGGAATTTTTTCAAAATGATGAGCAGAAAAAAAAGATATGACTTTTCTTGTTTTGTTCATTCTGGATTAGGAATTTGGGCAGATTTTTAGTAAATGATGAAAACTAGCTGATTTGATGAATTTGGCTGAAATGGAAGATTAGATGAATGAAAGGGAATGATCAAGTGAACAAGGAAAGATAATTGAGTATTTTTGGACTACACATAAAACCCAATTGATAGTTTTTGGAACTAACAAAACCCAAATAAAGATGATAACTTGCGAAAGCAATTCTCTCTCAGAATTTGAATTTTATAGTCTGACTTTCCTTTTGAGAGATTACACATACATATATGGGAAAAACAAAAATGAATGGCCTGTTGGATGGCTACATGAACCGACCTCTCAAAAGGTCATAAACACACATTTAACTCTCCTAAGTAGTAAAGTTATAGAACAATAATTGAAGCTAAATAAGTCTGAATTAAAACCATCATAAAACTAACAGAAAAAGGAGTAATTAAATGTTTATTTATCTCATAACTCAGCCAAATTTGACCAGGACTTGGGCTGAGCTTTTGGGCTTCAAATTAGGCTTGAAGATCATCAAAGAGTGTAACACTAGTTGGCCTTCTCAACTGAACAAGCACCAGGATTTTGACCCTGAAAAATTACACATTTGTAAGTCCCAAAAGGCGTCAACAAGACCTGTAGCTTTAGGATTAAATTAACATCTTCTTCCTCAAGCTCTTCATCAATTGAGTCAATGTCACTCCATCACTTGCATGAGAAGTAACCGGACCAAGTCCCATGTTTGCAGTGTCTTCATAAACTTGACTAGATGGACCTCCATCAACTTGGTTAACAAGATCCTTTGGTGCGAAAGGAGAATAAAACTATAAGAGATTTTGTCTTAGAAGAAAGGAGACAAAGATGAGACACCTCTTGTAACAACCCGTTCCCATACTAAGAGTTAGAACCCTAAAATTCAGTACATGTGAACTTAAAGAGAGATTAAGAAAATGCATTTCATGCTCATGCATAATGTTAGCATATACACACATGAATTTGAAATTTGCACACATCAAAATGACCATACATACATTCATTGATAATTGTCGGGTATAATTGATCTATACATATGATTTTATTAAGAATTGTGGTTAGATTGTATTGAAAATTGGTTTGGAGATTATATTTACTGATTTAGAATTTTTGAAATTTTTGGGAAATTTTCTGGAAATGTTTAGGTATTTTTGGACTAGGAAAAATGCCAAGTGGTAGAAAGTGGATGAATAGTGGTAGAAATACATGTCAAATAGCAATGGAAATTTTTATGAATGACTTTAGGAATTGTTGACAAGTTTCATTAGAAATTGGGAGAAAATTCGGTTGCAAATTGGAGACAAATGGACTAGCTTTTCAAAAGAGCCAATTAGAAATCACAAAAAGGTGACAAGTGGCATCCACTCACAAATTTGACCTAATTAAAGACCATTTCATGGTCTTTCATTTGCCCATTCATGATACATGCTTCTCTTCTTCTTCTTCGTGGGTTCTCTTCTTCTTTATGTCATTTTGTTGCCAATCTCCACTAACACTAAACCTAGCTCTCTTGGCTCTTACATGCTTCTTTTTCACCTTGCTCTCTCTTCCACTCTCACCATAAACCTATCCCTACCACCTTTGGAAGATGATGATCGTGGGTTGTATGGGAAGTTAAGGATTTTTGGAATTCTTAAAGATTTTGGAGATTTAGGGGCTAAATCAAGTAAGTAAGGCTTTAATTATTATGGCCAATGTTACATGAAGCATTTATGATGAGAAGTTCATGTAATTTTCTTGCTTTTGTACATGCTTTGTTTTTCTTTTCACCATGTATATATGTATACATACATGAGTATCTTTGGTGGTTAGAGATATGAATCGAAATGAGTATAGGGTTAAGATGAAAGGTGAATTAGTGATATATAAATAAGTTAAGATGAAATGGAAGAGTTGATGGAGCTGAATGAGTGTAACAGAAATGTGAAATGCAGAACATGAAGAAGATGCATGACTGATATTTGGTTTTTAATGATTTTGAAGATTTTGAGTAAACTTGTATATTTAGTTGTACTGTGAATGTGTTGTTAATGAGTTGAATGGAAATGGAGTAGAAAGAGTAAAGATGAATTTAAAGTGTCGGATTTAAAAGAAAGAAAAGAGAAAAAGGGGTAAAAATGTGGTATGAAACTTCCATGATTAAACTGTGTTGATCTAGAAAATTTTCAATAAAATTGTCTTCGTAAAAGTTATAGATATTTCTTTTAGATTTTTATTGATATAAAGTATGAAATTTTGGATATCGGAGCTAAGAGATATGATTATTGTAAGTTAGTGATGTTGCATGGGATGAACATACAAGACAGCTATATTACTTTGAAATTTTGACCCTTTTAGAGATAAAAACTTTCTTTGGAGTCTTCACGAAAGATGTAGATCTAGAAGTCTTCTTGAAAACAATCTAAGAATGACCTTAATCTGACCTCTCTAGTGAAATTTATGCCTAAATATGTGTCTGGTATGATCATAAGGGTGTTTGGTGTGATCGTACTCAGGACTTTTGGCCAGGAGCTGGGTTACTTGCTCACTGGTGCGATCGCGACTCAGTAAGATGCGATCGCACTTGATTCTTTTGGCCATAACTTTGTCATCTGACCTCCGAATGACTTTATTTTTAAACTAATAGATTCCTAACACATTCCTCTATCTCTTCATAAAAATTGGTAGCCTTTAGTGTTGAATTAGAAAAAGAGTGATGGAAAGAAAGTGAGGGAATAGATTGGAAGAGCATGAACTGGTTATTTTACTGAACATGCTTTGGTATTTTGACAATATCTTGTCCTATAGTTATACAAATGGGATGATTCTTAATTTGGAGTAAACTAGAGACATAGGGCTACAGATATTCTGGAGCAATAGAATTTTTATTCAATTTGTAGGACTTTCAATTTTTGGGTGGAAGTTGAGTATGGTGTATTGTTTTAGGATGAGAACAATCCAAAATATTTGGAGAATAACTTTCAAACTACTGAACCAAATTGAATGATTTTGGTGCCATTAGAAACTTCGAACTATGGAGAACAAGTATCTACAAGAAAATTTTGCCAAATTACTTCATATTTAGGGTCAGAAAGAATATGTAAAGTTGACTCAAAATGATAATTCTAAAAAAATCTAAATTTGACCATAGGAGAAAGGAATTCTGATTATAATGGTTTTATTGAGACATAAACCCTAAGTATAAATGATACTTAAGTTAGTTTGATATTGGATTGAGTATATGATTTGAATAATGGAAAATTACCCAGGAATTTCATTGAGCATGTATTCTACATAGTATATATACATATTTGTGCATAAATGAGTTCTTAGAATTGTTCAAAGTTGTAACGTGTGTGTAATGTGTGTGTTGCATATTGGTGATGTGTAGGCATTCAGACGTTTCCAGATCATGGAAGCAAATGCTAATCTGGAGCGTACTGTGAGGCAACCTAGATGGTCTTACTTTAAGTGTTTGTTTCATTTAAATTCTATATTGAATTATGCAATATAAATTATGTATTAAATAATCATACAATGTGAATGTGAGATTGATTGTTTGATTCTAGACATTGAAGGTCCGAAGTTCTTGATGTATGAATGTGGGATTTGAAGTGCTCCTTGTATGTGAATGCAAAGAAATAAGTGCTTCTTAACTTGATTTTTAAATATCGGACCTAGGTCCGAAGAAAAATGTGAACATGCATATGAATGGAAGAGTGTTACTCAATAATGATGTTGAATGCCAAACCTTAGGTCCAATGGAAAATGTGATTTAAATGTGAATGTGCAAGCATGTGACCGACTGAGCATATGATATGTGATGCATTCTATTACATGAATGCATGACACATGAAGGCAGTTGTGATCGGAGTAGCCACCGAAAAAGAGATTAAAGCTTATATTGTGAAAAAGAGCTTAAAGCTCATATTATGAAAAAGAGCTTAAAGCTCAAAAAGTGTATAAGAGCCAAAGGCTCACTTTATAAAAAGAGCCCGGTATCTCTAACGGATACAGGTCAGTTATCAATAAACCTAGTATCCACAATAGATACGGGACAGTTTAGGCACTCGGTCACAACAAAGTAACAAATTGAAAGTGAGTCTCATGTGCACTACATATGCATGATATGAATGATTATAATGTTTTCAATTACTTCTGAATGTGATATGCGTAGAATGAAAAATGTGAAATGATTGATCAAGTGTGTTTGATTCAATATGATTATTAAAGAAATGATGTGAATTGTATGAATATGTGCATTGTATATGTTATATGATGAGTGATCCATCGAAGATGGTCACTCACTAAGTTCACAAAACTCACCCAAATTTTTCAATATTTTTCAGGCTCGGAAGAGTTACCTGTTGGGCAAATGAGAGTCTAGCCACTGCATTCAAGTAAGAGGTACAGGTCAGGATCAATTTGTGTCTACATTTGTATTTTCTTATTTTTGTGTAAATTTGTATTCTATGATTTCTGTACAACGTGTATTCAAATATTTACGCGTGTAATAACTAGTAAAAATTGGAAATATTTTGATCAAAGTATAATGACAATTGTGATTTCGTCTTTTATTAAATAAAAGTATGAGTTCAATTTGATTACTGATTTCTGCATATGCGTATGATAAAAGTTAAAAAAAATTCGTACCTAGTTTCAATGAATTTTGACTATTCTAGCATACCACTTTTGCAGGATTTGCACTCAAATATCACTCAGGATGTCGAGTATGTGTCTTGCAAGAGTAGGGTGCTACAATTTGGTATTAGAGCCCAGAATTAGTATCTTACATGGGCATTTTTGAAATATATGTCAAGTTACATGCATTTTAGTCACATCATGGTAGACAGCGGCAACTAATCCCTAGTCTAAGTCGCATTTATATGAGTCATATGAATGACCATTCCTTAAGAGTTTGAGTTGCTAAAAGCACTAAGAAGAATGATGATCTGTCAGAATGTGAGGAAATGAAGGTTTATGAACAATTAGAAACGAGAAATAGTATCTGGTTTTGTATGATAGATAAATGTTCACTACATTTGTATATGTGGTTGTATCACTGAACATGATATCCATATTGTACTATGATGGTATACCCTTGAATGTGATATAGATGTGAATATAGGAAAATAGGGATATAAGTAGAAATTATGAGATTTAAAGTGTACAAGTAAAATGTAATGAAAAAAAAATTGTTATGATCTTAAGAAGATGAATTAGGAACCGAAGTGTTTGTTTGATAAATGTGACAAGAGTTACGATTCACCGTGAGAATATATTAATGGAAATTAAGATCAGAACTTATTGATGAATATACATCTATAATTTTGAATTGATTGAGGATATACATCTAGGAGAAGAGTTAATGTACCCAATATAGGAGTTGAATTATTATAATATAATGTAACATTAGAAGAGGTAAATTTTGGAAATTTGAGGTAAAGTTGATGTTAGCATATGTCAATGTGAGGAAACAACGATCGTGGCAAGGATAAAGAGAGAAATATTGTCTAGGATCATTGAGTTTTGATGAATAAAACATTATGATCGTGCATGAAATGATAGAAACTAGTCTTCTTGGAGTACTAAGAATGATCGATAAGCGATGATAAATATAGTTGATTGATATGGATTATATGAACAATATCGATGATAGTAACAAGAAATCTTTTGTCAAAGAAGAATTCCCCTAAATTAGGTTAAATTGATCAGATGATTCAATTTAAGAATGATCAATGAAGAAACAAATCAGAAATGAATATGTAATGAATCAAAAGTGAATATTGG
>JANIJH010015386.1:0-12032 GCA_024520975.1 Erythroxylum areolatum | reverse complement strand
ACCACTGCCCTCACCAATGTTTCCCTTTCCTGTTACTCCTCAGAACCTACCTCCCTTTCCCAAGCTATGAATGATCCCACCTGGATAATGGCTATGCAAGATGAAATTGCTGCCTTGACTCACAACAAAACCTGGCAGTTAGTACCTTATGCCTCTCATATGATTGTACTGGGAACTAAATGGGTTTTTCGGCTCAAATATAATGTTGATGGTTCTGTGGCTAAGCACAAAGCTCACCTAGTTGCTAAGGGGTTTAATCAAACCCCTGGAGTTGATTTCACTGAAACCTTTAGTCCAGTGGTAAAGGCTTCTACTATCAAGATCATTCTCTCCCTACCAGTCTCTCATCATTGGGATATCCAATAGATTGATGTGAACAATGCTTTTCTCAATGGCTTGTTACATGAAGAAGTCTATATTAGTCAACCTCAAGGCTTCGAGGATCCTACCAAACCTAATCATGTATGTTGACTGCTAAAGGCTCTATATGGGCTCAAAAAAGCTCCTAGGGCTTGGTTTCACACCCTCAAACAAACTCTTAATCAGTGGGGATTTCAAAACTCTAAGTCAGACAGTTCCTTATTCTACTTCAGACATAAGGCTACTCTTATTCTTCTACTGATTTATGTTGATGAAATTCTAGTCACCGGCAATGATCCCCAAGCCATTCAGGCAATCATTGCTAAATTACATAATAAATTTGCCCTTAAATCTCTTGGCAGTCTCAACTATTTTCTTGGTTTTGAGATTTATCGCAATGCTACTGGACTCTATCTATCACAACACAAATATATTCATGACTTACTTGACAGAGCTAACATGTTGTCTTGCAAGCCTTGCTCTAATCCAGTTTCCACCAGCACTAAACTCTCCTTGCATGATGGGTCTCCTCTTAACAATCCTTCTGTTTATCACAGTCTCGTAGGTGCCTTGCAGTATCTCTGCCATACGCGACCTGACATCAGTTATATAGTCAACAAATTAAGTCAGTTTCTCTCCAATCCTCTTCAATCTCACTGGATTGCGTTAAAACGAGTTCTACGTTACCTGAAGGGGTCATCTCATCTTGGTTTACACTTCAAACCCTCATCGACTCCACTCGCCCTTCATGCCTTTAGTGACTCTGACTGGGCCAGCTCTCCAGATGATCAGAAGTCTACATCCGGTGGTTGTGTCTTCCCGGGGGAAAATCTGGTATATTGGAACTCCAAAAAGCAGCAAGTTGTGGCTCAATTGAGCACTGAAGCCGAGTATCGGGCTCTGTCCCAACTCTCCACCGAGTTGATCTGGCTTCTCTCCCTTCTGTCTGAGCTCGGCTTCTCCGTACCTCATACTCCAGTTCTATCGTGTGACAACAACAGAGCTAGATCTCTCTCTCAGAACTCGGTTTTTCATTCTCACACCAAACACATCGAGGTGGATGTGCATTTCATCAGAGACAAAATCATCGATGGAACCCTAGAAGTCAAATACGTGAGCTCCACCGATCAGCTAGCCGATCTCCTTACCAAACCTATGATAGCTGCTCGTCTTCATCAGCTTATCTCCAAACTCAATCTAGTTCAAGGTTGAGTTTGAGTGGGGATGTTGCGAGGAGAACTTTACCAAATTCACAAAATCATCTGCGAAGCCTTGAGAGTGGGCCTACAGTAGTTGATATAAGTTCAAGCCCAAAAACAAAACAAAGAGGTCCAGTAAAAGGAGAACCATCATATCTTAATATGCACCCACACCTAGGAGAGCCCAGACATAAAACATTCACTACAACAAAAATGACATACGGTAACAGGTGATAAGTGTTATTAAATATGAATGATAACACTAATGAGTATGCTATGACAGCCCATATTACTAAAGATATGATGCTTTAATAACAGTTTTGACATGTTATTGTCAAGTTTAATATGACATTTATTGATAGCTATAAAAGATTTTATATTATATTTCTGTTGTGACAATTTATTCCATAGAGCTGTCAGAGCTGTCAGAGCTGCTTGTAAACATCTGTATATAATGTTCTCTATGTACAAACTTTCGTGTAATAGAAAATCAATACAGAAATTATACAAAAGTCTCATTCATTTCAAAACCGCTCTGCGTATACAAATTAGCAAATTGGATTCCAGAATGCGACAAATGTTGAACTAGAAAGAGGAAGCAAATGGTCATCTTGGATGAAGGAAGCATGATGTTTGCAAGAATTATGGATTACTGCTTTTCAGGCAGAACTTTGTGATTATCATGATCCTCTGGAGAAGTGAATACTCCTTCCTCAAGTTGATCCAACAAATTTAGTTAATACCCCTTCCTCAAGTTGATGGCTCAACCCACTACCCGTATGTAAACAGAGTAACTCGTCTTAGGCCTTTTCATATTCTGATCCTTTCTAGTGAACTGCACCAACTGGTGCTGCAATCAATTTCCTTGGAAAGTTCGAAAATCTATTGGTATGAATCAACAAACGCTTGGTCTTGGGACCAGGAAGTCATCTGCTTTATGGCTTCTTTAAATCCCATGGTCAGGGAGCCAATTAACTTATGGGATACATGTAATAGAATACGTATCCGTTATCGGTTGGAAAGATTGGACATAATATTTATGATTTGTTAGGATAGTATTGGAGCATCCGGTTCTCCAGCTTGAGTTACAGATGACAAATCTAAGTTGATATAGAAGATAGTGATTTATGTTTTGCTTATGAGAATCTCTGCCAGTACAAGGACCATTGTCTAAATTGTCACAAAGAGACAGGGTAAGTTGTGTTACCTATGAGATATTATCGTCTGCAAGTAATCCCTTAAGCAGGTTTAACTTGGCAACATAAAGTTTTGAAATGTTCATACTACAACTAACCTTGATCCTGCCTTATCTGTAAAGCAAGATAACAAATCAAAAATCAAAAAGGGCAAGGGCCGTTCTCTAGATTTGTAGTTTTCTGCTTCTATGTATAAGAGTCATTTGCGACAACTATAACAAATAAATGTCCAATCCTGACATGACCATAAGGATATGACTTTTGCAAGGTAATACATCTGTTGGGAAAAGGGACAAAGTTAATAACTTAGATATTGTTGAGAGGATCTTGCACAAATTTGAATTGAATGAAATAACTTGGCACCTTCTAATCCTTGGTGCATCCTAATTGTCCCAAGGCGTTCCGGACTTCGAAGCTGGAGCAGTCTTTACTTGTTTGGACGACATTGGGGCTGTCAGCTGGAATGACATCTGAGAGAGGGTAGCTTCTGTTGCTGTGGAGTTATTCATTTGTAGTACAAAACCCCTTCAGTATTACGCTTTTGTGCTGCCCACTAAGTAATCCTTCAAATTCCCTGGGGCTAAATTCCCCTGAGACAAGGAATGAGTGTATCTCAGAAATGGTCAAGGATGTCGAGAGAATGCACCAACTGAACCATCATTTCTTTCTTTTTCAATAGCTTCAGAAAGTTTTCTAGAGGCTTCAAGAAGATCAGTGGTAGTATCCGAATCCAAAGCAATAACAAAAATATGTCTCCTCCTCGTAAGTGCTGGAAATTTACCAGAACTGTTACTTTGGTCAGCTCTGTCAGTGAATCCACCTTTCGTGGGTCCTTTAAAACTCCCTTCGACCGTGCCGACACAGCAGCCTCTAATTTACTCCTGTTATCAGAAATGTTTTCTTCAGTTTCAAGCGAGTTATCATTTCCACCAGCTCCTCTCTTTTCCACATCCAATGAAAATTTGAAGTTCAAAGATAAATCATGCAAGTCTCTTAAGGAATCTTCTAGTGAATCTGTGTCAAATGAATCATTTCTGTTATCACTTTTTTGCCGACGGGGATGCCTTGGCTTACAACTAGCTATTCCAGATAGGTATGTCTTGCAATGAATGTGAATGTTCTTCAGGCCATTTTGTTGGCATTTCGCCCAAAGTTGCTTGTCAGCAACAAGCTTCAGAAGAGCATCGACAGTAGAATGTTGATGATCGGAATCAATAAGAACACCATTATCAAGTAGTGATGGATGATTTGAGGCAATCAGGATGCAATTAAGAAAACTTAACCTAGAATAATCACAGCCTCCATAGTATGTGAGAAGTACATAGATAAAAAGCAATACCCTGTGTATATCAACTGGACCTCCATTTTTTGTGGGAACAATGGGCAAACCATGACCTGCTGCCTGCTTGAAAAGAACAACTGTAATAGGTTTCCAATAATAAATGATTTCAAAGAGAAAATACTCGTTAAGTATCAGGAGTGCACGTCAATCAATGTAAGCCCAAATGGCTCAATGAAAGTTGTATTGATGAAAACACCCTAGAATAGTTCAGATCAGTGTGAGATATCTAAACAGTAATATCCCAAAGCGATTAAGCAAAAAACATTACAAAACATGTTTTCTGTTACAGAGAAAATACACCACAGATAAGGGACTAATTAAAGAATCAGCAAAACGTAACAGTGAGCCTTGGGAAACAAACACTGTAGAAACATAGAGAAAGAGGATCCATGACATGCTCATTCCTTCAACATAACCGTGCATTTGATTTATCTATTGCTGCTAGACTGCCTAATAACTTCAAACAATTAATCAAACATAGTCAATTAATATTGACAACAAGCATAAGGACAATACAGATATCTTCAGCAGTATTATGATGATCAAGTTCTTAATTTGTAGTAAAAAGAACAACTTAACGAGTACAAGACAAATGATGAATGAATTAAAGCTGGTTTATATTTCTACACAACAATCATACTTCCAAAACTATTACTTAGGTTCTTCAGTAGTATTATGATTATCAAGTTCTTAATTTGTATTAAAAAGAACAACTTAACGAGTACAAGATTGCATAATTTTCTGATAATATATTAATCAGACTTTATTCTCACTATATTTAACTTTGACTTAATGACATGATGGTAAAATTTTTATTGAAGTAAAATATAATTTCTTCTTCATGATGTTATAATCAATTTTCAAAATAAATTTCCTCTCAGTGATGATAGTCTGAAACTGAGCACAAACGATCACAATCTCTATACCATTCCCATTAATGTATTTCTTTCCTGCCAGCTTCTATCGATCTCCCTCTCTTTGTGATTCCTCAAAGCTCATGGAATCTTTTCTTTTCACACACCCTAATCTCTATTGTATCGATGCTCTCATGGAATCTTTTCTTCTCACACACCCCTAATCTCTATTGTATCGATGCTGCCAATCAAACCCAATTCATTATAATTTCCACAAATATAAAGAAATATCAAATCAATCGTATATTCTTTACAAATTTTCAAGCTCTAACCTTTTTGGTTTCACTGTGTTTTGTGGTTGCCGTTATTTTTTCAGAAGTTGATATTTTCATGTCTGTTTCTCATGTTTTCGAACGAGATGTTGGAAAATAATATTACTTCCTTGTTTGCGAATTAATGAAAGGTTTTTTTGGAGAATTTTAAATTTTAGGAAAATTTTTTAAAATTTCTTAAGCTACATAAGAGGTTTGTAATTTTTATCCTAAATTTAGTTTCCATTCATATATCATTTACAAAAATCAGTACTAACTAAACTCATTAATACGTCTGGTAATGCTAGGATGAATTATTGCTTAAGAAGTCAAGTCTACTCTAAATATAAATAAACGCAAACTGATCACTATCAGAGCATTTATATCTAAGAAAGGATGATTTTTGCTCCACATAAGAAATTTTACACAGGAGGCATAAACATTTGTTCAAAAACTTCGTTCTGATGGTGATCTCTTAACGTGTATGTTTGGTTGATGGTGCTATTTCATAAAAAGTTGCCGTATTGACCAAGTTGGTGCTATAAAAGTTGCAGTGTTATTATGGTGCTACATGATAAAAGTTGCAACATTGACCAAGTTGGCGTAGTGACTTGGTAACTTCGATATAAATGCTCTGATAGTGATCACTTTTTGTGTATATTTGGAGTAGACTTGAGTTCTTGAACAATAATTCATTAGAATGGTGCTATAAAATTCTTGTGGCTGTTCATCATTTCTTCAAAAAGCAACAAGAGCACTAGTCGATCAGTTGAAACGGTGAGAGCATAATACCATATGAGGTTACAAAAAGAAGTGATTACTATGATAGTATTATTATTACTATTACAGTGGTGGAGTTCCCATGGTTGTTTGGAGCAGGAGAGAGCTGCACTGTTGCAGCTCCAACATTCCTTCAATTACCCAAACGGCACATTTCGGTTTTCCAGCTGGAAGTTGAATATTGATTGTTGTGAATGGTTCGGAGTTATGTGCGACGACACAACAGGGCGAGTCAATGAGTTGCAGCTTTCGTATGTTAGAGATGAGAGTTTAGGAGAATGGAAGTTCAATGCTTCAGTGTTCCTTCCCTTTCAACAACTCAGAAGTCTTGATTTAGAAGGAAACAACATTGTCTGCTGCGTAGAGAATGAAGGTGGTACTTATTTATGTTAATACCACACAAACACTATATGATATCACAAACTAATGCCATTCTCTCATTTATATGTTATATATGTGTAAGTTGGACGGATTGTTATGTCTTACCAATTTAATTCAACTTATTTTATTTTATTGAGCAACTTCTAACATGCAAGTACTGCAGGTCTTGTAGGATTACAAAGGTTGAGCAATTTGAAGGCTCTTTATTTGGATTCGAATGGTTTGACTAATAATATTTTACCAATGTTTCAAGGATTTCAATTTCTCAAAAATTTGTCATTAGCTGATAATAAATTGAGTGGATCAATTTATATGAAAGGTACATCTTTCTTTTTCTTTTTTCTTATAAAATATTAATTTATACTTTATTATATTATTGATTACAACTAACAACATAATTTTAATGTTTAATGCATAATAATCATGATAATTTCTTTTTTATTATTTATCAGATTTGGTCAACATAACCAATTTGGAGGTGTTAGACTTAAGCCGCAATAATATTGAAAAGTTTGTTTCTTCTAAAGGTATAAATTTTGACAAAATTTGAATATTTTTTATTAATCCTATTTTCATTTTTTAAGATATCATTCTTTATTATATTTTAAAAGATAAAAGAATATTATTACAAAAGCCAAAGGAATTCCAAGAGTAATCTTGGTTCCTCGCAAAGGAAATCCAATACAAAGAATGCAAAGAGAAACAAACTTTTCAATAGTTAAGCCATTAGTTTGTTTTTCATGTTGATGCTAAGTTTGTGAGAATAATACTTTCTCTCTGTTGTTTATGTACGTACGGGTGATAGATATCCAAAGTTCAAGCAACGTAAGCATCCTTTGGCTTAGCGATGGCGTTTGTATCGGAAGTAGCTTTGAACTACAATCATTAAAAGCATTCAAAAACCTTAAGTCTCTTCATTTGGAACTTAATAATTTCAAAAGAGTACTATTCCCACAAGGTAACTAATGTTTATAATTAAACATTTACTTATGATTATGCATTTAGTCTTTTCAGTTGTTAATTTTTCTTTTTGTCTTTGAAATTTGTTATGCAATGTCAGCGGCTCTAAATAAATTAGAAGAGTTGTTCTTGGATGGTTCTGACATGGATGATAACTTCTTTCTATCACTTGGAACACTTCGATCTTTGAGGCTCTTGTCCTTGGAGAATATGTACTATGGGACACCTAAAATTCAAAGTAAGTAGTAAATCCTTTAAATTTGCCCTACAAATATGTTGCATCATGACTAATTTCTGCTTTAATTTGTTAATAATTAAGGACGGCCTAAATTTAAACTATCATTTAGAGTTACAAAACATGTAATGTTTAGAAATATTGATAATTATAATTAATGATTTATTATCATTTTATTTTAAAAATCCATAAATTTTGACAATATTATCTTTTTGTTGTGTAGTTTTTGTAGGTTTACCCCATTTCAAGAACTTGAAACATTTAAATATGAGTTCCATTGTTGTGGGCAATAGCTTCCTCAACACCATTGCAAATTCTACTTCACTTGAATCTTTAAAGTTGACAGATTGTGATCTCACTGGCAACATTGATGGTATCCTTTTTATGAGTAAACTTAAAATTTGAGAAATTATTATTTTTCTCTCTATTATCTAATGTTCTCTCAATTTATTTTTAGAGTTATGCAAGTTGAAGAATCTTCAGGAGCTTGATCTAGGATACAATAATATTAATGGCATGTTGCCTCTTTGTTTGGCGAATTTGACACTTCTTCATTATTTGGACTTGTCCTCCAATCACTTCACTGGAAATATATCTGGATCTCCCTTGAAGAGTCTCACTTCCATTGAGCACCTACGAATTGAGAATAATCAGTTTCAAATTCCAATATCACTCTCTCTATTTCTCAATCATTCTAAACTCAAGTATTTATATGCCGGTGGAAACAAGGTGTATGCAGAAAGTGGTGGGGCTGATAATAATTTGACTCCTAAGTTTCAGCTACAAGAACTTAGTTTGTTTGATAGTTACGGAGGAGGGATATCATTTCCCAGATTTCTACACCATCAGCATGATTTGAGATATCTTGATCTTTCTAGTATTCAAATGAGGGGAGATAGATTTCCAAGTTGGTTACTAGACAACATTACAAATTTGGAACAACTTATTTTGAGTAATTCTTCTCTTTCAGGAACGTTGCATTTGCCAATTCATCCTCACCCAAAATTGGGCTACTTGGACATTTCCAGCAATCTATTTTATGGCCACATTCCTAAAGAGATTGGAAGGTATTTTCCAATGCTACACATTTTATACTCGGACAGAAACAATTTCATTGGAAAGATTTCGGATAGCTTGACTAATTCTTCTCTCTTAGAACTAAGCTTAGGTCACAATAACTTATTTGGAAAGATACCAGAATGGATTGGGAATATGTCATCTCTTGAATTGTTGGATCTGTCAAATAATAACCTTTTTGGAAGCCTACCCTCAATGTTCATACCTCCAAATGTTGTAAACATCCATTTGTCCCATAACAGACTTGAAGGACCATTTCCAGATTTACTTCCCAACTCTACGGTGGCCGTACTAGATCTCAGTCATAATTGCTTAACTGGCAACATACCGAGCTCAATCAAGAATTTGTACAAGTTGAGATGTCTTCTACTAAATCATAACAATTTGGAAGGTGAAATACCTATTTATCTATGGAAGATGATGAATGAATTAATGTTTGTTGATCTTTCCCACAATAGGTTTGATACTCTCTCGCTCAAGAACGAAACTATCGAAACTCCTTTTAGGGATAACTATTATGTCCTCGTTCAATTTAATGGAATTCTTGAATTGGTAGAAAAAGGAAACACTTATCAGTACTACACAAGACGTATGTTTACCACTGGCTTCACTGGATTAGATCTTTCTAGTAATAATTTGACATGTTCAATCCCTTCTGAAATTGGAAACAAAGAAGGTATGAAGATGTTGAACTTATCTCACAACAAATTGACAGGACATATACCATTATTATTTTCAAATATGACGGCAATGGAGAGTTTGGATCTATCATACAATAACTTGAATGGAACATTTCCTCCTCAATTAGTACAGTTAAACTTTTTAGAAGTGTTCAGTGTGGCTTACAACAATATCTCTGGTAAGACGCCGGAAAGAGTTGGACAGTTTGTAACTTTTGAAGAAAGTAGTTATCGAGGAAATCCTTTTCTATGTGGATTACCCCTGCCCAAGAATTGCACTCCAACGGAATCGTCAATGACAAAGGAGAGTTCAACAGATGATCCTGATAATGGTTTCATAGATATGGAGATTTTTCAGATAAGCTTTTGGGTTACTTTCACCATTATATTGATGGGAATAGCTTCAGTTTTTATATATAAATCCTTACTGGCAAGAAGCATGGTTCTATTTTATTGAGTTGATGATCACATCATGCTACTATTTTTTGGTGGATCATCTTCCCCTTTTTATTTAAAGTTGGGATTACTTATCTTCTCTAAGAACATGTTGCTCAGTTGTACTTTCATTTTAATAAGGAGATGATTTCAATAGATCTTTGTTAACGTACATTAATTATGTATGTCTCTTTTTCCAATCTTGGAAATGTTAATTGAAAATCTTAATCTACAGTTTCATAAATGGTTAATTGGGAGTCAGCGGAAAGATGAGAAAAGTGGGTGACCCCAAGCATTGATTAAACACACCATGAACTTAAGAAGTTTCATTGGAATATTTCATGGGGATGATGATGTACTATGTAAAGGCTACTAGCATTCTCCATTTCACTTATGAAATGCCTTGGATGGAGTAGAGGTTGTCCAATGGACATTTCGGGTAGTGAAGAGTCCATTTTCTGAGGAGTTATCTGCTTCAAATCAAGGAGTTTGGTGGAGCCTAAGGCAGATTTGGCATTAAGTAGATGACAGAAAAGACAACATAGGCCATAAGGTAACTATGTTTCAGTCTATATAACATGAAATCACTCACCCAAAATAATTCTTTTGAATGATTAGAACTGTTTGTCTCTGCATTAGTAAGAATTGACCTGCAACATATTAACATACCTATATATCATTTTCAGCAGAATCTCCACCATTCCCTAAATTTTTATCATACAAATAGCCCAATTTGTTCCAAGTAGAAGAATGGAAATCATGTTTATTTGTATTGTTGGACCCCGATTTTGAAGTAAAAATAAGAAATATTCAAAAGTGGATGAGTTGATTGAAATTAAGTTGAAAACCAAGAAATAAAAAGAAAAAGAGTGAATATGAAAAATTATGAAAAGTTCGACTTTTTGACCATTAAGAGTTGACTTTTGATTTAGGCAAAATTTGAGAAAATGTTCTTCTGGAAACTTGTAGTTTATGTTAAGAGCTTTCTGTGGCCATAAAGTTTGCAATTTTTCGATATCGAGAGTGAAAGTTATGATCAGTCAAAGTTTAGGTGTGTTCAGGTTGACTTTTATTATGGCTGAGACTTTGACTGAGAAATTGACCTAGCGAGAGGTTAATTTAGCTTTGAAGTTCTTCATGAAAGTTGAAAGATTTGATTTGATCTTAATTTTGATTTAAAGTATACAATTTTTCGATCAAGGAATAATAAGTTATGATTTTTGCAAGTTTATGTTATGGTTTTAGCATGATTATTAGATGACAGAACGTTTGACTGAAAAATTGACTTCGTTAGAGGTCAAATTGATTTTTATGTCCTTGATGAAAGTTGTAGGTGACTTTCTGATCTTTAAATTGATATAAAGTATGAAAATTTTGGACTTGGGAATTGGAAGATATAAATTTTGGAAGTCATGTGACAAATTAGGGTTTTATTAATTTGGACAAAATCTTTGACTAGAAAATTGATCATTTTAGAGATGGAGTTGGTTGTGTAGTTCTTCATGGAAGTTGTAGAGCTTCCTTTAAGCTTTCCATAGAGACCGAGTTTGTCAAATTTGGAGTTAGAAATAATAAGATATGAATTTTGGAAGTTTTCAGTAGAAAAAAAAAGAAAAAGAAAAGGTTGATCGCGTGTCGCTAGGGCAACGCGTGTCGCTAGGGTGACGCGGCTGATTCCAGCCCGTCGCTAGGGCGACACGGCTGATTCCAGCCCGACCCGGCGGGTCGACCCGATTCGACCCGACCCTAATCTGACTCAATTTTGACCCTCTTCTAATCTTTTGCTCATATCTTTTCCGTCCGACATCCGATTGACTTGATTCTTGCTGCGTTGGATTCGTAAGACAATTATCTACATCCTCGTGAAAATTTGTGAATTTTTGAGATTAAATTAATGGTGATTAATTTAATCAAAGTGAGTCAGGAAATTTTCTGAATATAGTTCAATATTTTGCGAAATTCGAGATCTGTAGAGATCCGACTGAAGTGATTCTTGAGGCAAACTAAAGATAAGATAGGGGGCTACAAATCATATGAAGAAATGAAATGTCAATTTGGCCCCTAAGACCTTCAAATTATGAATGGAATTTCGGATTAGAGTGTAGTTTTTGGATTGGGAACATCTGAGAGTATTTTGAGCATAATTTTTGATCTGGGAATCGAAATGAGGCGATTCTTGTTTTGAATTAAACTAGAGACATAAGGCTACAATTGTTATGAAG
>JANIJH010015376.1:0-12033 GCA_024520975.1 Erythroxylum areolatum | reverse complement strand
AACTCTCTTTTTCTCTCCTTTCCTTCCCACCAACGACACTTTCTCTCTCTTTCTCCCTCCAATTTCGTTTTTGCTTCTTTAAAATGAAAGACAACTCATTTCTCTTGCCTTTTATACCCTAATGCTTGCACAAAGTCTATTTTTCCCTTACTCAAAAGCTTATGTTCTTTCCTCCTTAAGTGACATGCCTAAAATGCCCTCAATGCAACTTACCACTTCTAACACTTCAATTTATTCTCTTATGTCACACAACCTTATTAACATTAGCATGTTAATTAATTTCCAACACACACAAGTCTATCAAGACCTCAAAAAGTAATCTAATCATGTTTAATAAAAAAAAATTCAGGGGCCAACAAGTTGTCTCTGAAGGCCCTCAGAAAGTCTTCCCACTTCAACTGGCAAGGCCTGGTGGTACTGTCTGGAATAGTTTTCCACCACTGATATGCTGGGCCCTATAGTAGAGACACTGCATAATCGAACATCTCATCAAGCTCGCAGTCCATCTGATCAAATACCCTTTCTATCCTCTCTAACCATCCCTCGACCTTAGCAAGGTTGCGCTGCCATAGAAGTCCACAGCTACCTACTTCCAAAACCTATCATACCTCCTCTACCTTCCCTCAAAAACTCTAGGAGGCATCTCCTCAGATCGAGGTACCGAGGACTCTCTACTGCCTCCTACCGATCCTTGATTAGCTTGTTGATCAATCTGATCACCTAGAGTAGATGACCTATAATAAACAATAATTTCAATCATTATCTGCATTTTTCATGATATTTCATGCTTAACATTCTATATGTCCCAATAGATGCCAAACTATGCCCTGATACCACCTAAATGTAGTGCTCCTTTACCGCAGGGCACATATGCCTACCCTATGATAAGGGTGAGCTATGTTTGATCTCTACATTCACTTCAAATGGCATCACATCATTATTCACTTAAAGGTGTCATAAAAAATCACAATATTTTAAAGCCAACTTTTTCCTCATTTCACTTCACAAAATTGAAAGTCTACATTGCATCTTTAAACTCTTACTACATGTACATCATCAAAACCTAATACAAACGTACTACATGAAAGAGGAAAGTATACAATGTCTATTTAATCTATCCCAAAAATCCCAATTGACCGACCTTTGAGCCATGACTTCTTTTGCCATTCACAATCTACATGGTTGGTAGGGCCTCTCAGTAGCTAGAGTCGTCTCTCGATCCTGAAAAGACAACGTTGCAATTTTGGTGAGTTTTGCGAACTCAATGAGGTAACCATCATCAATGGTTCACGCAATTCATGCATCACAACAATTCACATAAGATATAATCATATAGTTCACTTTACATAAATTTCACATTTTCACTTAAACATTGGCATTTCATTTCTACAAATATACTTAACAATGTGCATATAAGGTGCTCATGAGACACTTTCCAATTATTACGTTGTTGTGACCGAGTGCCTGAACAGCCCCGTATCCATTTTGGATATTGGACTCATTAATAACTGTCCCTTATTTGCTTGGGGATACAGGGCTCATTTTACATAGTGAGCCCTAGGCTCTTAATCACTTTTGAGCACGAGGCTCATTTTTACTTTTTGAGCTTTTAGCTTTGATCGGTGGCTACCCTGGTCACAATTGTCATTATCTAATTATGCATTCATGTATGGACTGCATGTACCACAACTACTCACATTATAAAGCACTTAGGTATTCACATTTACATGCAAGTAGCACTTTAATATCTCAATCCACAATCACATTCATCGGACCTTCTGTCCGGAATCCACAATCAAACACATTTAATTATCATTCAAAGCATAATTTAAGCAAACAAGTAATTAAGTGAGACCATCTAGGTTACTCACAAGTTGCTCCCAAAACTAATGTCTAGAAGATCTGACAACGTCTGGAGGTTGATGTTCCAGTTGCTCCTCTATCACAAATAATATACACATTATCACAGTTTGCACAATCATGAGTATTCAATAATGCACATGTATGAAATGAATTATGTATAATGCATGTTCATGATAATCCCAGGTATTTTATCATCAATTTCATCACAATATTATTCTCATATCAAAACTCATCTAAGTATAATTAATACTTAGGTTTCTGCCTCACTAAAACCATTAAATTCACAATTCATTTCTCTTTGAATCACTTCGGATTGTTCCAAGACACCCCATTTAGGTCTACTATTCATGTTCAATCAGAAGGTGTAATAGAAGTAATTTTAATGATACTCTCCTCTAGAAAAGTGTTCCTCTATGTCTTTTCTTTCTATGGACACCAAACTCACTCAATTTGGTTCAGTACTTCGGAATGCCTCAAACATTTTTGGGTTGTCATATTCCAAAAATAGTGTAATATGCACAACTTCCATTTAGAATTTGAATATCTTATAAACTGAATCACAATTATACTTTTTTAGACAATTTGTAGGCCTATATCTCTAGTTTAATCCAAATCAACAGTCATCTCATTTGGAATCCTACAGTTCTAAATATACTCAAAATACTGAAGTATGTTCAGTGGAATAACACCAGTTCATATTATTGAAGAGCACACTCATTGTACCCGTCCCATGTTTTTCCCTCAGTCATTCTCAATTCAATTTAGAGAGCTATATTTTTGGTGAGATATAGAGCAATGTATTATGAGTCTAATGGTTTAAGAATCAAGTTATTTGGGTGTCTAGAGAAGACATTATGGCCAAAAGAATCAAATAGGGTTTTCTCCTCAATCATGTTGAACTTGTCCAGGGACAAATCGAATAACTTTCTCTACGGATGTCAGATTAAGGTGTTCTTTCGATGGTTTGAAAGAGGACTTCAAGATCTACAACTTCATGCAGACATTAAAGATAGATTCTACCATTTGAAGGGTCAAAAATGGACCAGACCATAGGCCAATTGAAACTAGATGAAAAACTAGAAGATACATCTTTACAGACGATACATGTCAACACAGACGATACACGTCATCACAGACGATACACGTCAGCACAGATGATACATTCAATACTCCTGAACATCTTCCCTTATAAGTGCCATAACTTTCAACTTAGAAGTCCAAAAATTTCATATAATATATTGTTAGAAAGATTAAAGAAAGATCTACAACTTCTATCCAGAAAACTTTGTCAAGATCTCTATAGATCAGTACCAAAAATGCACAGAAGGTTCAGATCAAAAATTCAACCTCTTAACTATTCATTTGCAGAAATTTCTAGATTTCATTCTCTAAGATCCAACACTTCATATCTTTATTTCTACTCCATTTCAATCAACTCATTCCCCATAAATTCGTACTACCCCTAAATATGCAGATTTAATCAAGAACCATCAAAAGCCAAAAATTCATGGTTCATTCTATTCATGCTCTGTCACTTTTTCTGCATTTTCAACATTTTTCCATATTCTCAAATTTCCTCTCAACTTTCATTTATACACTCATACCATCTCAGACCATCATTTTACAACTACTCTTCATCCATCAAAACTAAATTAACAATATAATCCAATTTTTTTCATCTCAATAATAGTGTTCATGAATATATATACCTAAGTGCGATGATACATGTAATGACAATAAATTCATCAGTTTATTTCAAAAAATTCAACTCTAAAAAATTTATCCACCACTTAAAATTTGGTTAGCTAAGAACTTCTCTATGAAAGACCTTGGAGAAGCAACTTATATTTTGGGGATAACGATTTATAGAGATAGATCTAAAAGGTTGCTTGGTCTTTTTCAATCTACATATATAGACAAGATGTTAAAGAGGTTTAGCTTAGAGCAGTCCAAGAGGGGTTATCTTCCCATGGTACATGGGATTACACTCTCTAAATCTATGTGTCCAAAGACACAAGATGAGACATAACATCTCGTTACCCATGTTAAGGCTAAAATTGTAAATGTGAGAGATTCACTAAGAGATTAGAAATGTGTTTCATGCTCATGTATTATGTGATATGCTCATGCACATAAATATTGAATCATTGCATATGAAAATGACTGTACATGCATTCATGGACATTTTCTGTATAATTGTTTATAAATGTGAGTATATTGAGAAATGTTGGCTCCCAAAATTTTCTTCTTGATGAATAAGTATGATTTACATTAATTATGAGGTCTATATGAAATTTTGTGGAAATTAATTATTATGTTGATGTTAGAAAGATTATATGATATAGGTTGATTGAATTAAAGTGTAAAGGTTATAAGAATGTTCAAGGGGTGTTTTTGGCAAGACACTTAAGGTTAAAAGAGCATAAGCCTATAATGAAGGGTAAAAGGGGCTTTCTGGGCTCATTAAGGGTAGAAATGGAAGAAAGAAACATAATCTTGCTTTTTAAGAGAAGGAAAAACCTGAATTGGGAGAGAAGAAGAGAAAATAAGAAAGAAAGAGAAGAGAATTTAGGTGGCTTGAGAAAAAAGAAGAGAGTTGAGCTAGGGTTTCATCATTTCTTAGTCTTGAGAAAGATTTTGAAGTGGTTTAAGAAGAGAAAAAGGTAGAGGAAGAGCAGAGCTTTTATTTGAACCAAAAATCTCTTCATTTGGTGAAGAATCACGGTAAGATTATTTTGAATCTTTTGCATTTTTGGAAGGGTTTAGTTCATGGAATTAGAAAATGCATGGGTTTAAGTATTCCAGAATTGATTTTAGTGATTGTGCTTCGTGAGATTTTCAATTGAAGACCCTATTGAGTTGAGATTTGAGAGTTTAATGAAGTCAATTTGATAGCTAAATGGTTATGCTCAGGACATTCCATGTTTGCACAGTGTAAATTCTCAAGTCTTCCATAGGGGTAAAATTCGTGTTCTGAATTAAGGGAAAACTCTAGATTAATCTAAGTTGAATTAGATAAAGTTGTCTCCTAGAAGGTTGTAGCTTATCTTTCTAGCTTTCCAACGAGATATAGTATGAAATTTTTGGACATCGGAGTTGGAAGTTTTTATAAGTGGAGATGCTTAGGAGTACAGACCGTATCTTCTAGTGATGACTTGTATCTTCTAGTAATGACGCGTATCTTCTATGATGACGTGTATCTTCTGGTGATGACATATATCTTTTGAGTACTATTCATCTGACATCTTCTAGTCTAATTTTGACCCTCTAGATGATAGAATCTATCTTCAAGATCTTCATAAAATCTGTAGATCTTGAAGTCGTCTTTCAAACAATCCAAGAATAACCTTGATTAGATATCCTTAGAGAAAGTTATGCTAATTATTCCAAATAGGTCTTAGATTGAAACTTCTTTTGGTCACTGTTTATCTTACATCGTCTAGTCCAATTTGACCTTATAGACGATAGAATCTATCTTTAAATTCTTCATGAAAGTTGTAGATCTTGAAGTCATCTTTTAAACCATTAAAGATTCACCTTCATCTGATATCTCTAGAAAAAGTTATGCAAATTGTTAAACATCTTTTGTGTACTATTAATAAACTTCTTCTAGGTACTGTTCATCTTGCATTGTCTGGTCCAGTTCTGACCCTCTAGATGACAAATCTTACTTTGATGTCTTTACAAAAGTTGTAGACCTTGAATTCCTCTTCTAAACCGTCCTAAGATACCTTAATTTGACATCTATGGAGAAATTTATGCTAATTTTCCCGAAACAGGTTCAATATGATTGAGAACAAAAGCTTGTTTGATTCTTTCAGCCACAACTTTGTTAATCAACCTCCAAATGACTTGATTGTTAAGCCAATAGATTCCTAACACATTATGAATTGTGATTTTAATGTTTTTATTGAGGTATAAACCTAAGTATAAATTATTCTTAGATGAGTCTTGATAAGGGACTGATTTTGTGATGACACTGATGGATAAATACCCAGGATTGTCATGAACATGCATTATACATCTTTTATTACATACATGTGCATTGTTAAACACTTATACTTGTGCAAATTGTGATATCTGTGTATGTTATTTGATATAGAGGAGCAACTAGAACGTCAACGTCCAGACGTTGTCGGAACTTCCAGGCATTAGCTTTGACAACAACTTGTGAGTAACCTAGACGGTCTCACTCGATTAAATGTTTGTTTTATATTATGTTTGAATTGTTGAATGAATGTGTTTTGAATGTTGGATTCAAAACAATGAAGGTCAAATTATTGTGATATTTGATTAAGATATTGCAGTGCTACTTGAATGTGAATGTGACAAACTAAATGTTTATGATATAATTGATTGCGAAAAATGCATTCCATATATGAATGCATGATTAGATAATGAGAGTTGTGACCTAAGTAGCCAACATAAAAAGAGCTTTAAGCTTAGTTATGTGCATCAGAGCCCCAGGCTCAATGCTTAATGAACCCGGTATCTACAATAGATACGGGACAGTATTGAAATGAGCCCGATGTTCACAATAGATATGGGTCAGTTTAGGCACTAAACCATAACAACGTAATAATTGGAAATGAGTCACATAAGCATTTCATATGCATTTTAATAAGCATGTTGATTGTTTGAATTGCTAAATTGGTTTGCTCTTAAGTGAAAATGTGATATGTGTTCAATTATGCAAAAATGCAAGGATGTGAAATATATGTTATATGTGTTGATGTGATGCATGAATTGAGTGAACCATCGATGAAGGTTACCTCATTAAGTTCGCAAATCACCAAAATTGCAACGTTGACTTTTCAAGACCGATAGATGACTCTAGTTATTGAGAGGCGCTACAAGCAGTATAGACTGGTAATTTAGGAAGAGAAGTCATGGCTCAAAGGTCGGTCAGGTGGGTTTTGGACAGAGTAGACATATTTTTGTATATTTCCTCTTTCATATAGTACTTTTGTATTAGGCTATAATGATGTACATGTAAGAAATTTTGAAAGACATATTGTAGACCTTCGGTAATTACAAAATGAAATAAAGAAAAAGTTGGTTTTAAAAATATTTTGAATTTCTTATGATGTTTTATAAGTGAATAAAGATATGATACCATGTTAAGTGAATGTAGTGATTGAATGTAGCACGCCATTGTCTTAGGTTATGTACTAAAATAACCTCCAGGCATCCCGGTATGTATTTTAAGGTAAAGGGGAGCTACATTTAAGTGGAATTAGAGCATGGTTTGAATCTATTAAGACATATAGGAATGTTAAGCATGAAATATCATTAGAAATGCAGAAAATGATTGAAATTATTTTTTGTTATAGGTCATCCGCTCGAGGTGATCAAATTGATCAACTAGCTGACCAAGGATTGGTAGGTGCCAGTAGGGAGTCCTCGATACCTCGATCTGAGGAAATGCCTCCTAGAGTTCCCGAGGGAAGAGAAAGAAGGTATGATAGGCTGCGAAAGCAGGGAGCTGTGGATTTCTATGGCAACACAGACCCCGCTAAGGCCGAGGGATGGTTGGAAAGGACTGAGAGGGTCTTTGATCAGATGGACTACGAACCTGATGAGAGGTTCAACTATGCAGTGTCTTTACTGTAGGGTCCAGCTTAACAGTGGTGAAAGACTGTCCCGGGCAGTACCACTAAGCCTTGCCAATTGAAGTGGGAAGACTTTTTGAGGGTCTTTAGAGAAAACTACATGCCCAAGATCTACTTGGATAGGAAGATGAAGGAGTTCCTATATTTGAAGCAGGGTAGGATGTCAGTGGCAGAATATGAGATTTGGTTCAATAAGTTGATGGGCTATGCTACTGCTTTGATCCCTACAAAAGAAGACAAGTGTAGGAGGTTTGAGGACGGGCTCAATATAGAGATCAGAACAAGGTTGGTGCTTTTAGACCTGAATAGTTATACTGAGTTGAAAGCTGTTATATCAGGATTGAGCAGCTATTGAGGGAGAGACAAGTTGAGACTGGGCAATGGTCTAAAGGCAAGAGGCCTAGTGAGAGTTAGGGTGATTCTGGTGGAAGATTCAATAAGTGCCAAAATAGGCCTTTTAGGTTGCCAGCTAGATCAAGGCAGTGAGGATTCAGATAAAGGGGTGGTTTTGTACAGTCAGGCAGTGGAAGAGGTACAGTGCAGAGTCAGATACCCCCAAGTGAGCATTGTGAGAAGAGACACAGAGGTGAATGTTGGAAATTGACTGGATCTTGCTTAAAGTGTGGCTCTTTTGATTACTAGTTTAGGGATTGTCCTGCTACTTTGGGAGCTCAGTCTGGTGTGAGCGGGAGATTTGGAAGTGAAGCTATGGTCCAGCAAAGTAGAGGTAGTGGATCTAGACAGAGAGGTCAAGGGAGAGGCAGAGCGCTCCTTATCAGATGTTGTTGCTAGTGCGCTCCTTATTTATGATTATGAGGCATTTGCATTCCTAGATCTAGGATCTACACATTCATTCATCGCACCGCATCTGGCATCTAGGTTGCATTGTGATAGGAAGATACTACAGTATGGGCTAGAGGTGAGTACACCGTTAGGTAGTCCTATAATCATAGGAGAGGTCTGCAAGGGGTGTTTGGTTCGGATTGATCAAGTAGAGTTAGAGGCAGATCTGATTATGTTACAACTGAAAGAGATAGATGTTATCTTAGGTATGGACTAGCTCACTACTCATAGGGCTGTTAAGAACTGTTATACCAAGGAGGTAATATTAGAATCTCCTTGTCAGCTGAGGGCAGTATTAAGAGGACTTGGTCAAGCGATGCTAACCAGGATGATATCCTTCATGAGTGCATTGAGATTGATGCAGGGTGGATGTTAGGCTTATTTGGCCCACGTCATTGATACTAAAGCTTAGCAGAGTACACAAGATATTCTTGTGGTTAGGGAGTTCTTGGATGTGTTTCTCGTCGAGCTACCTGGTTTACCACCAGATCGAGAAACAAAGTTCACCATTGATCTAGTTCCAGGTGCTGCTTCTATATCTATTCCTCTATATAGGATGGCACCTATAGAACTGAAGGAGTTGAAGGCTTAGCTATAGGAGTTGCTAGAAAAGAGTTTTATTATACCCAGTGTACCACTTTGGGGAGATCCAATACTGCTTATGAGGAAGAAAGATGGGACTTTAAGGTTATATATCGATTATAAGCAGCTGAATCGGGTGACAGTGAAGAACAAGTACCCGTTACCTAGAATTGATGATTTGCTTGATCAGTTATAGGGAGCTTAGGTATTTACTAAGCTGGATCTGAGATCAGGGCACTATCAATTGAAGATAACTGAGGCTGATGTACCTAAGAGTGCATTCAAGAGCAGGTATAGGCACTTTGAGTTCTTAGTGACGCCATTTAGGCTGACTAATACCCCAACAGATTTTATGGCTGATCCGAACCTTAGTTCTTAACCTTGGAGGTCAAATAAAAAATATAATCCAAGGATTGCAATATAGGATGCAACCTCGGGTTGTCTCACTTAATCGAAACCTGAACGAATGGATCTTAGCTAACCTATATGTCATGAAATGCAAGCTAAATTGGTAAGAAAGGGAGTTTTTGTCCTTTGGAAATTTCAACTAAATTAAAAGGAATTGTAAGAAAAATGTGTAAAAATGTATTTCTGGATTTTTGGGAATGTCAAAATAGGAAGATAAAGACAATGATCAAATGATGATAATATCATTTTCAAACTGAGCTTTGGTTATCATAGTTCGAAATCAATTTTCAATGGGAGTGGGAATCACCAAGTTTCAAATGCTAAACCTTAAAGAACTCTTTAAGTCCAAAGTCTTAATCAATGAACTCCATTTCTTAAGACCTTGTTAAATGCCCTTAATGTGTGCAGTGGGTAAATCAATGCAACAAGTCATTTTGGGATCTCAAATTAACTCAATATCAAACATAACTATGCAAGATAAAAGAGATTCAACAAGATCACAAATAGACATATATCATACTTCATATATTTAAGCTCAAAGTTCTACATCAACAAATCCCAACAACATATTGAATATCCCACACTTGATTAAACTCTAATCAAGAATGTTCAACTACAAATTACAAATCCTAAACCTAGGAGTTCATAAATAATAGCTAAACATGGATTAAGCTACTCCCCTTTTAAGGCCATTGAACTCAATCCATTGCTACATCTTCAAAAGTATAGAGTTGTCTAGCCACACATAGCTCCAAGAGATTTCACAACCGAGAACCCACTGGAGATACCCATGGTAACAACCGACGTTGGAAAAATGGCAGAAAAACGATATGAAGAGAGAAGACGATGGAGATTGCGTAAATGGAGATGAAAAAGAGATGGAGTATGTGTGTATTGAGTGTCTCTGAAGTGTCAGCCTCCTTTTCTCCCATTAGCTTAGCCTAAAATAGGTCTTTTTCATAAAATAGGTTGTTGGATTGCGTTGTGTAGTTGGATAGTTTGTCAAAAATGGTCCGGGTCTGTGCTAACTCGAAGGTTTCGCCGTGGCGAACTTTTCCTAAAAGGTTTAGTGAATCAGCTTCACCTTTCGCCGCAGCACAAACATAATCTTCACTGTGGCAAACTTTTCTCGAAAGGTATCTTCAGGAAATCTTCAAACTTCACCACAACAAAACATCCACGTTGCCACGGCAAACTTTCCTATTACCTTGGTTGACCTGTTGACTTGTCATCCTTGGCATTCACACCTTGGCTCTACTTCTTAAATCTCCTCCAACAAAAAATGGTATTTTGCAGTATCAATTGTTCTAGAAAATTAATTTAGTGCAATCACAAATTATTTGTGACAATTTTACCTCAAACCAGCTAAATTAAGGTAAGCACTCAAGAGTTAAATTAAGCGTAAAATCTGAAAAAAGAGCCAAGAAATATAATAAAAACCATAAAATTATCACCAATTGATATAAAAAAACTTGGGTTCAATCAAATTCCTCCACACTTAGACCTTTGTACTCCTAGACAAATTTTATAAAAGTCAAGGAGACACAAAGGTAATCCAACCATGCTTAAAAATTAGAGGAGAAAATTAGTTCAGTCACTTCCTCAAAAATCAACCCAAGCAGACTAAAAGACCGCTAAGAAAATAAACACTAAAAGCATTTAATCCAAGAGATTGGGCAAAAGATTTCTCTCAAGGTAATGTGTTTAGTCTCTCAACTCACTTGTCATGGGATAATTTCAGTCTACAATTTGTTTAGTCCATTCTCTTCCATAAGCTTGTGATAATTCTACCTCTCCACCACAAGAACTATAATTTCGAAAATCAAGAGGACTTTTCAAGGTTGTAATGTAAGGAAGGCTAAATGAAATGGATTGAACAAAAGAAGGGGGAAAAATGAGTACATGCACCACAATTAACACATTTTTATTACATTTCTCTTTTGAGAAATTTTCTTTTGTACTCTTTTTCCTTTCTTTCCTTTTGTAAAGAAACCCTTTTTCTCTCTTTTTCTTATCAGCTTTATATTAATTGTGAAATATGCATACACTGAAAAGAAGGCTCAAAGGGGCTAGAAAAGGTTAAATGTTTGGGTTTGTGTTTGGGTAAGTAGGGCTTGGAAGGAAATGCCTTCGTCATATTAACAAAATTTTAGTTCATCAAGCTTTGATCAAGAATTAAAACAAGTTCTAGAGAGATATGAAATTAAGCGGATACACACAAAAATGAAAGAATTCAGGCTTAGATATCCTACCAACAAGGTTAGTATGTCAAATAAGCAATCTCAAGGTTTAAAAACACATAATGCTACTCTCTTAGCGTACCCTCACTTGCTTCTCGTGAATAGATTGGAAACGAAATTAACCAAAATAAACTATCATTTAAAAACATAGATGGTGTTTTCAAAAACATATGGACGATTTTGAAATTTATAAAATCTTCAAGAGACAGGAGTGAACCCGAAGTTTGTCATGGCAAAAAATGGAAGAAACAATTAAAACATGCAATTTTCCTCAATTACCAAGATTAAAAATTGGCATATGACACACAAATGACTTGCACAAGCGGTTAAATGGCCAAAAATGATTTATAAACAAGAATTGCCAAATTAGATGTAACACCCCACTCCCGCATGACCCGAACCCGACATCGACGGTGATATCCGAGTCCGTGCCCCGCGAGGGTGGCGTGCTACATCACTCAGTCAAAACTCGGTATATTTTTTTT
>JANIJH010015347.1:0-12034 GCA_024520975.1 Erythroxylum areolatum | reverse complement strand
TATAATTACAATTTATCAAAATTTCATTTGTAATGTATATTTACCTTATAGATGTTATCAAATATATCTAAACATGTTCAAGATAAAGAATGTATTTAAATTATTGTCACTAAACTATAAACAATCGATTGGTTGTAGTGAATAAACCAACAATCTCTTACTTGCATTAAGCCAATCATTTAAGTATCTTATACCATATCACCATATAAAGATCATGCTACTACTAGGACAGTGGCTTAATGAGAGAATTCTAATATATTCTCTATAGTGAGCACTTGCTTAAATCTTACAACTTTCATCTTAATTATCATCATAACTAAGAAAAATTGCCTGAATACATCCTTGGAACTTTGATGAGACCTTGGTTCCTTTTACAATCCTATTATCTGTAATGCTCCACAGTATATTACTATTTTAAATAATGTGAGGAACTATATCAAGTTCGTTGAAGAACTTATTTATCCAATTAATCATTTCCACCTAATGAAAAATGTATTATGGTTTAACTAGCAACTGTTGCTATATTGGAACCTTTTCAATCTTAAAATGATATTTTTCTAATTAAAATAACCTTTAATTAGGATTTACTTCTAAAGTCAATATCCTTATCTCCCTGAAATCAAATATCTTATCTCTTTGAAATAAAATATCAATTCATACATAAAATGATGGTTATTTTTTATACCTAAATCAAATATCAATTCATACATAAAATGATGGTTATTTTTTATACTTCACAATTATCATACATCTCAAATGCTAAACATATTTTGTACATTATCTATTTACTTGGAATAATAATAGGTAAACAACTTCCAATCTAATAATAGGTTAACAATTTCCAATCTATCTCTATAGATCTAATTCCTCTTTTTCATATCCAATAAGAGTTGTTATTAGACAATTATATTTTAAACAATAGAAAATTAAAATTTTTGCTTCTCCATGAGTAATATATCTCTACATAACCCCTCTAAAGAGGATAATTGTACTCCTACTAACCTTCTTGTGGACATGATAATTCATAGTCAAATCCAAAACAAACTTTTTGAATTTATCATGAAAATGAATCTTTCAATATCTCATAGCCTTTCAACTATACATGAATTTATCAAAAAAGGAACTAGCTCTAATTGAATGTACTGTAATTAGATTTAAACTTTTCAAAGTTTATCTTACTTCTACTAGTTATCTTGAGAACTATTCTTCTATAAGTATATATTGAAACAAACAATTTTTACAATAGTTCTATAAGATTATATCCAACCTTTTGGATATCTCATAACCTTTTATTATGTAAATTAGTTCTAAACTTAATGGATAATATACAATTCAACTAAGCTTTACATCCTTAAATCATTAACTTTAACTCTCTCACAAGCTTAGTGTTTCATATCTAATCTGAAAGCTTGCTGATTGATTTAATTGGAACTATTGAAGATAAGTTATTATACTAGGCATCACTATAGAAGAAATACTATTGTATTATACAATATCTCATATTATACTTTTCTCCTTATGCCCATACCCTTATGGAATGTTTTTGTAAAGGTATTCAAATGAGAATTTCATTCTCTATATATAACCAAAAATTTAAAACTTACCACAATGATCTCATCGAAGTGTTTCAACATTCTTAATGCTTAATTTCTATTTATTTTTAATCAATTTGAACTTTTTCAAAGTTATAAGTCATTATTTCATTTAATACATATAATTATATCATATAAATTCATTAGTAATTTAATGAAATATAAATATCATCCTTTTATAAATTTTTAATCCATCAAATACATCACATGTATAAATTTAGCATATCAATACCATTACCATCCTTTCATCAAAGATTGATTTGGTGATTCTTCAACTTAACAAGTTTCATATGATTCATAATCGAAAGGATACATACATCCTTGTATATAACTTTATGATTTTCATCATATTGATTTAACTAACATAAAAGTATAGTCTCAATTATCTAACTTTGTTTTCTTGCCACTTATATTAGGCATCAATATCCTTTAATTCAACATATGCAAACTATTTATGTAAAGCTGGATCAAATACTTTTACTTAATAATCTATTTCATATCATGCATTGAACATTATAATAATTTCAAATCTAAATTTAGTATCAAATACTTATAAGCATGAACTAGAAATACATATGATCTCTATCATACCATGTATAGGTAAGAAAATTTATGCAATCATTTTCTTCATATGACAACTATTATCATTTTATAGTAAATTTCTTTAATTACACAGTCCACAATTGTGCTTATGGTAGGCTAAATTGAATGAAAAATTTTCATCAAGGTACTATATCTTTCAACTCTACTTTATGTAACCTCTTGCATCTTGCTATCATAGTGTTCACATACATCATACATGTTGTCATCAAAGTTTTTGAGACAATAGTTGATATGCCCCTCTCTTGAAATAACTAGGCGGCCCATAGTGGCCCTTCAATCTATGTCTAACCCAGTTGGAAAGTTCCCGTGGAGCGAAACCCTTTTAACGAAAAACCTTAACTCAATATTGATAAATATAAATAGTGGATTTTTTTCAAATCATTTTATTAAAATTTTTGGCAGTATAATGGCTACAAATTTTATTTTTCCAAAATTTCCAATGCCTTTGAAAATGTTCAAAACACTTCTACAATCACACCGAATTGAAATTCTGTACTTCAATTCCACTCACAAGAAATCCTAAATAATTAAATCAATTAATTTTAAAAAGGCTAAAACATATTCATGTATTTAATTTAAACACATTTTTGTACATGCATTCTTTACACAAAAATATATTCAAAATATATTCATAGATATGTAATAGTTAACATCTACACAGCAACGTATGATGAAGCTAACTACTCGAGAGTTGGAGTCCCTACTCGCCCTTGAGCGTGCACTTAGGAAAACAAAAAGTAGAGTTGAGATAAAAGAGCTCAGTGAGTATTATATTTTATATTCAAATCACATTTAATAATGTAAACCTCCCTAAAAAATTCATTTCATTTCATATAATACAATAATAATATAAAACATATATTCTTCTTGAAACCAAATTAAAATTACTTTTAAAATAAATAACGGCGAAATTATTATTTTCATAAATTTTCTTACATAACATAGCCCACCACCAATTTCTTTACCGCACAGTACCCTAGGCATCAAGTCACGGAGTTAGTTCTGCATCACTTACTAGTGACTAGTTAATCACTGATTATGGAGCTAGTTCTACATCGGTTACCTGCAATATTTTAACCATTATAAACTGGCAATTACATAGCTGGTTCTACATCGCTTACCGATAACAATTTTGGCTAACACTATATATAGCCAATATATGTAGAGGGCGACTCGTTGGTCTACTAACATACAAAATATCACCCACTGTTACTAACTGATGCCCCCAAGACACTGCCATGAACATTTTAAGGTACTCCAACCGGTAAATCTATAATACCATCAAGGCATATCATAGGCTAAAAATTTATTCATAAAAAACAATTAAAATACACTTACTATTTTGTAAATGTATCGTGAAGCACACTCAAACATTTTGTGCCTCTCTTTTACCTACACAAATCGCATTTCGCTTAGGCATTTATTTCCAAATTTGGAAATAAGAGATTAAAACTATATTTTTGGATTATCCGAATTCAAGGTTAGTAGTTAATCATGTAACACATACACTGATTGTATTTCTACTTTAACTTCTATAAGCTAATATATTTATTCTCCTTTTAAAATCTATCTTCAAAAGTTTCTTAAATACCATCTTTTACTCATTATAACTTATGAATTTCCTTAAAAATACTATCTCACCCAATTAATTCACTATATGGCCGAATATGTACTGCTGTTAATGCTAAGTTTTTCTATTTGATTTTTCACAATAACAACCTTAAAATTTCAACTTGGTTACACCATAACCATAATCAAACTTCAACAACTCACTAAATTGCCCTCACCATATATATATATTATCATTTCATTTTCTTTCTAATTTTTCAACGCAATTCACCTAAGATCCGTGCCAAGAATAATCTAAACACATCAAACTAAAAATTACAATTTTCCAACAATTTACTAGCTTGGCTTGGCCAAATTGATACACATCAATTATCCTTCCATTTTTTTAACATATCATATCCAAATTCATCATCTAAGCCACCAATCAATTTCATTTTTATTTTTAAGACACTAATTAGCTTCCTATATATATGAATGCAAGTCCAAACACATAAAATGAAATCAAACCAATTTTTAATTACAAAACCCTAACCTTGAACAATTCTTTCAAGCTTGATCTCTTAGCTTACTTTTTGGCTTTCAACCCTTAAATGCTTCCAAGCTTATTATCTCCATGGCAAGTCAAAAGCAACAATTTATTATAAATAAATCCATCCCATTCAAAAAACCACAAAACTAGTAGCTTAAGCTAGGAAAACTTACCACTTTTTCTTTCAATCTCTTAGGTAATTGATAAACACTTAGACTTGATCAAAAATTCTCCAAATTACACTCAGAATCCATTAAAACACTAATTAGCTTCCTATATATATGAATTGAAGTTCAAACATATAAAATGAAATCAAACCAATTTGTAATTACAAAACCCTAAACCAGACGAATTCTTTCAAGCTTGATCTCTTGGTTTACTTTCTTGCTTTCAACCTTTAAATGCTTCCAAGCTTATTATGTCCATGGCAAGTCAAAAACCATAATTTATTATAAATAAATCCATCCCATTCAAAAACCCACAAAACTAGTAGCTTAAGCTAGGAAAACTTACCACTTTTTCTTTCAATCTCTTGGGTAATTGATAAGCACTTCGACTTGATAAAAAATTCTCTAAATTACACTTAAAATCCATTAAAACACTAATTGGCTTCCTATATATATGAATTGAAGTCCAAACATATAAAATGAAATCAAACCAATTTGTAATTACAAAACCCTAAACCAGACGAATTCTTTCAAGCTTGATCTCTTGGTTTACTTTCTTGCTTTCAACCTTTAAATGCTTCCAAGCTTATTATGTCCATGGCAAGTCAAAAACCATAATTTATTATAAATAAATCCATCCCATTCAAAAACCCACAAAACTAGTAGCTTAAGCTAGGAAAACTTACCACTTTTTCCTTCAATCTCTTGGGTAATTGATAAGCACTTAGACTTGATCAAAACTTCTCCAAATTGCACTCAAAATCCTTTAAATCTAGCTGCCCTCTTCTTCACCTTCTCCTTGGCTGAAATCTCACCTTAGTTTCTTTTCTTTTCCTTTTCTTTTTCACTCTCACGATTAACATACCAAAATGAAACAATTCATGACTAAATTTGCTTTTTATACTCATTTAGTGCATTACAAATGTCATTCTCTCATTGGTCATCTCTAATGACTCATCACCATGTAATTAATAATTCTTAACCTTTAAGAAATCCTCTAATTGGTTATTAAGTATGATTCATTAATCCACTAATCCCATTTTATAGAAAAAGACCAAATTGCTCTTTAATGAATTTAACCATCAACTAACCGAATTAAATACTGAAAATATTTCACAATCATCTTTTCATCAAATTACCCATGAAATACTTTAATTATGGTCAATATTTATTGATTGGATGCTTTAAAAAATTCATTTGGATTTAAAATAATCAATACCCATTATTTTCCAAAAAGGGAATTTTAATCATAAACTGGAACTCCTGAAATCTATCTGATTGGACTTATTTTCGATCCATTTTAGTATCATTGGACTCTAATACCTATTTCAAATATTTTCAATTTTTCGAGGTTGGGTTTCTAAAAATCACTATTCAAGCATAAATACTATTCACCTAAATTCCCTTTTCATCTAGAAATACTATTCAGCAAAAATAAAATTTGTATTCAAATGAATGGAAAAGTTTAGGGTTTTACAATCACCATACCTTATAAAAATTTCTTCCTCGAAATTTAACTAAGCATACCTATTTAAAACAGTTGAGGATGCAATGTACACATCTGCTGCTCAGGCTCTTATCTAGCTTCTTCTACCACGTGATTTCTACACAATATATTAACCAAAGGAATGATCTTATTAAGCGGAACTTGTTCCCTATATTTGAGGATCTATATTGGTTCCCCCTTAAAAGTCACTTCTTCCTTTCAGTTCACCAGTTGTTCGATGATTATGTGTGAAGGGTCCACTAGGTACTTGTAAAGCATAGACACCAGTTGTGAATCCTTGTGAAGTCATCTGGTAGCTTTGTGATCTCATACAGTCCATGTAACATGGACTTATCTTACCACGCTTCCCAACCCTAAGTACACCTTTCCAAGTGAAATCTTTAGAAATAATATATTTCCAATTTCAAATTCAAGATCCCTATGGTGATTACCTGCATAGCTTTTTCACCTATCCTGGGCTATCTTTAATCTATCCCAAATAACTTGAATTTCATATATTGTCACCTGTACAAGTTTAGGATTATCAATTTCCTTTCACCGACCTCATCTCGATATATTGGAGTTCTGCATTTTTCTTCCATAAAGTGCCTCATAAGAGGTCATGCCAATGCTGACCTAATAACTATTATTGTGCGTCAACTCTATTAATGATAGGTGCATGTCCCAACTTCTCCTAAAGTCCATGACATAGGACCTAAGCATATCCTCAAGTGTTTGGATAGTCTTAGAATAAGCTTATCCTGAAAACCAAACAATGCCTATTCACACCTAGAATAAGACTAACCACACATCCGAACAACCCTCAGCTTTTGATTAGGGAACTTTAAATTTCATAACGAAGAAACCCTAAAAAACAAATTGTCGTCATCGTCGTCGTTGGAGATTCTGATGTCGCCTACTCCTTGCCTGTGTTTCTCGCTATTGCACCAATAATAATGGCAAGTTCATGCGGCAATGCTGTGGCTTCCTGCGGTCAATCGTAACCTCCAAAGCCCAGACGGCCTTCCCGCCCCAACTACTAAACAAGATGCTCCGCTTGAAGTTGCTCCAATAATGACTTTCCAGCCGCCAACAACCACTTGCAACTCATACCAGTGACATTAATAAACCCTTCAATACCACAAAACCAGACCACAACTATTTGAGTAATTTTCTACCTGAGCAATTCTGGGTTTATAATATATGATGAATTTTTCATATATTGGTAATTGGAGTTTGTCTAACAATTCTCATTTTTATTTGTTTTGCATTTTAAGCCTTAATTTAAATTCCTAATAAATATAAAAAATTTCTATTTAAGTTTAATTTTTCAAATAGTTGAATTATTAAATTAAATTATTTATCAAATCAATAATTGGAATCAAGCAAAGGTTTCTAAAGGATTATCTTTCATAATTAGATTATGTAAGATAATTAATATAATAAGATTATATTAATTAAGATGACATATTAATTTTAATATTATTTTAATTATTTTTATTAATGTGATTAAGATTAATAATTATGTTGATTCCTACTTAAATTTTAGAAAAGTAGTTTCTATAATTAGAATTAATTATTTTCAATTAGATTGAAATTAATTAATTAAACTCTTTAAAATTCAAAACATTTTTAATTATATTTATTTATTTCAATTTGATTGAAATAAATTAAATTTATTGATTTTTAAATAATTATTATTATATTTAATTAGAAATTGTTTCTTTATTTATGAATAATAAATTTCTAGATTAATTATAAAAGATATTTTTCTTGATTAAATTTTGTAAAAGGCTTTCATTTACTAATTAAGAAAAAGAACTTTCTTTAATATTTTGAAAATAGTTTTCCATCATATTAAAGAAAGATTTTCTAATTAATTAAGAAATTAATCTCTAAATAAATAATACAAAGAACTTTCTTAACTAATAATTTTGAAAGTGATTTCCTTTAATATTAGAAAATTGTTTTCTAACTAAAGAAAAGTTATTTCTAATGAGAATAGAAATACTTTTCTAATTGGATTTGAATGTGAATGTTTCTAAATTATAATAAGTAAGAAGCATAACTTATTGAAAATTGTTTTCAATTAAACTTGTTTAAAGAGTCAAGATAATTGAAAATAATTTTCATTTGGATTTTAAAATTATTTTCAAAATAAATTTAAATTTCTATTTGGAATAGCAATTTAATTTATTTTAAAATTAGTGGGTTTAATTTACTTTAATTATCTAAAGAGTTAGAAATATTATATTAGAATATTAAGATCAATAACTAAAATCATATGAAGCTTGATATTTTATGCATTTAATTTGATTATAAATACCTAAGTTGCATACTTTATACACGTTTGATATACATACATACATACATACATACATACATACATACATATATATATATATATACATATATATATATATACATATATATATATATACATATATATATATGCATGTTAAATTGCATGTTATATATATGTGATATTATTACATGTTATTTTGTGTTTGATGACACAGATAAAATAAAATTCCTAATTAAAACATTAAATATATGTTGAGAACATGATTGTCTCCTTCCATCGTTATAAGAATGAACTAAAGTTTTGTTTATTGTTAAGCTTGTTGAGAAACTCAAGACAGCTTTAACTCGAATATGTTTACTCTTATAAACGTGAGTCTTACTTAACTAAAATTTTGAAATTTAGATTAACAAACTCATGATCATATGAATTTAGAAGCAAAGCTAGGATTAATATATAAGCTGTGTTTTAGTAAGAGTTGCCATTTAACAGATTTAGGAGTGAAATAAGATGTGATTGAAAAGGTTGTTATCTACCTAAGTTAAGTTTAGTTGGTTTGTTAAGCAAACTCAAGATCAACAAAATTTGAATGGGATCCTACCCCATTAGAAGGATTAGAGTAATCTTTCCTAATAGTAACAAAATATATGATTAAGTCTTAATCTTATTTGGTTATCGTGGCACATCATCAATTATTGGCTTTTCATACATTTATATTTTATTCTAAGTGGAATTTACCATGTTTAGTACAGTTGATACTAAGTTAGTGAACTAAATTTCTTGGACATAAGTTATGTTTGAGAAGAGTTCTCAAAGTTAGATAAAAAATGTTGTACGTCCATTATGTAATTTTGATATTAATCCCTGTTAAGGATTTGGTAACAAAGTTTTAGAGATTTTTCTATATCATATAGATGAAAAAAATATATGAACAATTGAGTTAACAAATATTTCATAAAATTTAGTGAAAACATGTAAGATATACATCAACATCATAATAACAAGATGTAAGAGATTATATAGAGTAAAGCAGAAAGGTGTAGTACCTTGATGGAATTGTTCCCACTCAATTTAACTTACTGAAAGTATAAACATAAACATCAATTAAAGGCCTTTGCTATAGTATAATTATAGTTTTCATAAGAAGAAAATGATTGTGTAACTTTTCTTGTCTATACGTGACATGATAAAGATGATATGTATTTCTAGTTCATGCTTATAAGTATATGATACTGAATTTAGATTAAACATTATTATAATGTTCAATTCTTGATAAAAAATATATTGATAAGTAAAAGTAGTTGATTCAATCTTATAAAAATAGTTTGTATCTATTGAATAAAAGGAGACTTATGCTTACTATAAGTGGAAAAAAAAGTTGGATAATCAGGACTATCAATTTATGCTATATTGGTTAAATCAATATAATAAGAATCATAAAGTTTCATACTAGGATATATGTATCCTTTTGATTATAAATCATATGGAACTTGTGAAACTTGTTGAAAGACAATCAAATTAACCTTTAGTGAAAAGATGATGATGGTCAATTAGTAGATCTTATACTTGTGATGTGTTAGATGTGATATCAATTCATAAAAGGATGATTCTTATATTTTATTAGATTACAAATAACTTTGTGTGATATAGTCATATGTATTAATTGAAATATTGATTTAAAAAACTTTGAAAAGTTCAAATTATTTAAATCTAAGTAGAAATTAAGCATTAAGAATAATGAAGCACTTCCAGGAGATCAATATGGTAAGACAAAAATTTTTTTGGTTATATATCGGGAAAGAGATTCTCTAATGAATATCCTTATAATTAAATTAAGAGTATAGATTTTAGTAAGGAACAAATCTCGAGATATTGGATGATGTAACATTATTTCTTTTATAGTACTAAGTACAATAACTTACCTTTAGAAGTTCCAATTAGATCAATTAATAAGATTGCATATTAGATATGGAATAATAAGATTTTGAAAGAGTCAAAGTTAATGATTTAGGGATGTAATGCTGTACAAGCATATATTATCCACTAAGTTTAAAACTAAATGGGATAATAAAATATTATGAGATATCCAAAAGGTTAGATATAATCTTACAGACCTATTGAACAAATTGTTTGTTTTAGTATATACTTATAGAAGAAGAGCTCTCATGATAAGTAGTAGGAGAAAGATAAAATTTGAAAATTTTAAATCTCATGACAATACATCCAATTAAAACTAGTATCTTTGTTGTTACATTACATGTATAGCTAAAAGGCAATGAAACATTCAAAGATTCTCTTTCATGATGAATTCAAAGAGATTGTTTTGGAAATGATCACAAATTTATCATATCTATAAGAAGATTAGTAGGAGTATAATTGTCCTCTTTGGTAGGAGTATGTAAAGACATATTTCCAATAGAGAACAACAATTTATATTTTTAATTATTGAAAATATAATTGTCCAATTACGACTCCTATTAGATATGAAAAGGTAACAACTTAATTATCGAAAGTAAATCTGTAAAGATGGATTCAGAAGTTGTTTACCTATTATAGTCTAACTACATAGATATTGTACTAACGTATTTACAATTTAAGATGTCTGATACTTGTGAAGTATTAAAGATATTTATTATTCTATATATCAGTTGATATTTGAGCTCAATGTTATACGAATATTAACTTTGGAAGTGAATCTCGATTAAAGTATATTTTAATTAGAACAATATTATTTAGAGATTAGAAATCTTCCAATGTATCAATGGTTGTTAGTTAAGCCAAAATATATTTTTCATTTAATGGAAATAAATATTTGGATCTATAAATTCTTTAATAAACTTGATATAATTCCTTATACTGTAGAAAATTAGATCTTTTAGGCATGTAAAAGGAACTAAGGTCTCATCAAAGGTCCAAGTACATATTTAGCTAGTTTCTCTTAATAATGATGATAACTGAGATGACAGTTGTAAGATTTGATTAAGTACTCACTATAGACAATCTTATAAAATTCTCTCACGAAACCACTACTCCAGAAGTAACATGATTGTCATATGGAGATATGGTATGGGATACTTAAATGATTAGCTTAGTATAACTGTGAGATTATTGGTTTATGCCTTATAGCTGATTAGTTAGTAGTAGTTTAGTGACAAAATAACTTAAAGACATTCTTTATCTTACACATATTCAGATATATATGACAAAGTCTATGGGATAAATATGCATTGTAAATGAAATTATGATGAGATTATAATTACGAAATTTATATTGCATTTATATATTACCAAATTGTTCATAATTATTTTTTCATTAATACTGAACATTAATAGAGCATAAAAGACTAGTACATATTATGTTTTTTCTTATGAAGAAAGTAGGCAATTGATAGCTTGTCACTAACTACCAAATAATAAATTCCTAATTACCAAACTGTGTAGTAAATGGTGAGCTAGGGTTAAACCACAGAGGACTGTAATGCAAATGCTATTTCGAATGATGTAACAAAAGAAAACAAAACACCCTAAAATGATGAAGATGAGACAGCTAATATGCAATGAATGTAACTAAAAAGACAAGCACAAAGCAAATTTAGAAAAGTCTAATAGCAATGGTAAGGAAGTGGGTTGGAGTTATCTTTGGGATTGCAGGATGTTCATTGATCCTTGAACCTAAATAAACGGTACTCTCATCAAGGAGTTAGCCTATGTGAAGTGAATCACACGTTAATACAACACTTAGAAAACGATATTAGAATGCACGAGAAGGAGGGGTTGAATTGTGTAT
>JANIJH010015336.1:0-12035 GCA_024520975.1 Erythroxylum areolatum | reverse complement strand
GGTTAGTCTAGGTTTTCCAACGCGATAAGTTTTCTATACTTTGTGTTTCTCCGGGATGTCGGAATGTGTTTCAGTTCGATACATTCGTTTTTTCCTATTCGGTTCGATTTGCATTTCCGCTACGCGATCCTTCGCTTTCTTTGTTTTGATTCGCTTTCGATTTGATCCGTTTTCGTTTTGTTTCCGTATTCGTTTTGTTTTGCTATTCGATTCGTTGCTTTCAATTCTGTTCGTTTTCGGTTTCCGTTTTTCGGTTGGGATCCGGTCTCTTCGGACATGGGTCCCAACATACTTACTAGCTAGAACAATTGAGAGAAAAGATGAAGAAGATGATGATTTCTGTTGGTGTTTAATGCATTTCTAAATGTTGTCTTTTATGGGCTGGGCCATTATATTTGTTTTATTTTATGAATGGGCTTTACATAAAGTTGTAAGGAGCTTAGTCTTGGGACTCTGACCATTACTTGTTCTGATATGAGAACTAGTCGAGACGTTCCCTTTCACTGGTAGCAACATATGAGGTTCAAGGAGCTTAATGGTGACTTCCAGTTCAAGCTTTAATCCTTTAAAGAAGAATCCGATGAAGAATTCTTTAGGTAAGGTGATCTTTTTAAAGTAATGATCAAACCTTGTGCAACATTCTTGCACCAACTATTCATTTCAAAGCTCTATGAAGTCCCTAATGGGGTCTTCAAACGCCTCTCATCAAATCTCTATTTAATCATATCCTTCAATTCTTCCTAGCTCCATTATTCCTCAGGGGTTCGTCTTTTAATAGCTAACTGGTATCATTCCTAGGCCTCCCCTTTAAGTTGCATTATAGCAATGGTTATCTTCTTGACCTTTAATGTATGGTCCAACACAAAGAATTGCTCACTCTTATACAACCAACTCTCATGTCACTTCCTTCAAACACTGAAAAATCAATTTTTCTTGACAGCATTGGAGTGGTGTATAGCTCTTTCCCTTGTGAAATTTCTATTGGGGGTGCTATAGACTCCTTCCCAATGAACCTTACTCTGTAGCTACTATCATCATTTACATGAACTGGTAAAATATGGTCTTCAGTTCCTCAAGTTATTTTTCATATCTTTTTGTTCTACTCTGGTACTCCACCTGTAGTTTTTCATTCCTAGCCTAGTTTTGGAGCAAGGTTTTCTTCAATCCTTCAAAGCACAGCTACCCTTATTTCTTCTTCTAATATGAAACCAAAGGTTTATTCGCTCCAATATAATTTTTGTTTCAAACAAATTAAAGGAGAATGCGAGGTTGCGTTATTGTTATCTATCTATCATTAAAGAACTAAAACTGGACATGGCTAAAAGAATAAAGAACATAAAGAAAGAAAATGTAGTAGGAGCAAATTTATTTCAAGAAAACAGAGAAAAATAGGGAAGAAGAATAGATGAGAAAAACTTAGTGGTATGTTGAGTTTATTGAGTATAAATCTTTACAATTTCTAAGAATATGAGTATTCATAACTTCTCAAACCTTCTAACTGTAATTTTACAAAAAAAAATAATACAACCAACTTTCTTGAATTCTTTAAGACAAATTCTATACATTGCTTGTCTGCTAAGAAACCAACTAAACTAATCTTCTGAACTTCTGAGACATCACTTCTACATACTTCTCTTTGGCTCAGAAATTCAGCTTCTTAACACCTACCAACTTCCTCAACTGTTCAAATTGAAAAGCATGAAAACCCTTAGTAAACAAATCAACAACTTAGTCTTCTGTGTTCATATACTCAAGTTTTAGCTCCCCTTCTTGCTACACATCCCTCAGATAATAATACCTGAGCTTGAAATGCTTAGTTTTCCCATGAAAGACTGAATTTAACGAGATGGAAATGGCAGCTTGATTGCCAATATACACTACAGTAGCAGATGACAAGTGAACTTGTAGATCTTCAAGAAATTTCCTGACCCATATAAATTGCTTAACAGTTGTTATAGCTGCAACCAATTCAGCTTCTGCAATCAAGAGAGCCACCAATTCTTACTTCCTTGAGCTCTATGAAAAACAAGCTGAGCCTAATGTCAAACAATACCTAGAAGTACTCTTCATGTCTTCTATTGCTCCACCCCAATCACTGTCTACAAAACACTTAAACTCACACTAACCTGTCTTCTCGTATAGAAGTTCATATTTGGTTGTACCCTTAAGATACCTTAACACTCTCTTGATAGCAATTAAGTGTTGTTTTCTAAGATTACTCAAATACCTAGAGAGCACACTAATTACATATAATATATCTGGTCTAGTAGCTGCAATATAAATCAAACAACCCACCATGCTTCTATAATTCTTATTTTCTACCTCATCTCCATTTTCTTTCTTTACTAGTTTCTCTTTCAAACAAATGGGACGAAACTTGCTTACACTAATCGAGCTTAAACCTCTTTAGCACATCACACATATATTTCTTCTTCTGACTTACTGCTATGCATCCTCTAACCTAATGTATTTCCATTCCAAGAAAATACTTCATCATCCCCAAATCATTCATCTCAAAAGTGCTACTGAATTGTTGTTTTAGGAACTCAATTTGAACTTCTGAGCTTCCAGTCAACAACAGATCATTCACATAAATCGATACTACTACAATGTCATTTAGTTGTAGCCTTACATAGAGTGTTGGCTCAATGCAACTTCTCTTGAAGTTGATCTCTAGCATAAATGTATCAATTCTTAAATACTAGCATCTAGGAGCTCGCTTCAAGCTATAGAGTGCTTTGTTCAGTTTATATACACTCTCCCCCTTTCCTTCTATCACAAAACCCTTTGGTTGTTGTAAATAAATATCCTCCTGTAGTACATTATTAAGGAAGGTTGATTTTACATCCATTTGGTATACCTTCCAACTTTTCTCATCTGTAAGTGCTAAGAGGAGTTTCAATGTTTTGATCCTTGCCACTGATGTAAATGTTTCTCCAAAATCTACTCCTTCTACTTATGCATACCCCTTCACCACTAGTCTAGCTTTATGCTTGTTGATAGAACCAATGGGATTTAGTTTGGTTTTAAACACCCACTTGAGTCCAGTGGCCCTCTTGTCAAGTAGTTTGTCAACTAAAGTCTAGGTTTCATTCTTGTTAATCATGGAAAATTCTTCCCTCATGGCTTCAAACCATTTTGGGTCCTGATGCTTCCTGGATTTTTGAAGGCTCCAACATAGTTTTATTGCTTCTTTCATAAATCTTTGCTAAACTTCTTATTCCTCTCACCAGCATATGGTCAATATCATCATCTTGGTCCTCTAGATTTTGCTCCTCCTCAGAGTCCAAGTCATCCTGCTCAAGTTGGTTCTAATCTTCTGCAATTTCTAGAATAATAGGAGGTAGTCTAACAATATGCCTCTCTTCTCCACTTTTCTGTTGTCCTTCAGACTAAGTCTAGTGTTCATCTTTAGGGAAGTGAATCTCTGCTTACCTTCACCTTCTTCAGTGATGGATAGTACAACCTATACCTTTTAGTTATTTCAGAGTATCCCACAAAAATTACAAGTTCAAATTTGTTGTCCAGTTTGATTCTCCTAGCTTGATGTATATGTGCAAAGAAAAGAGATCCGAACACCTTCAAGTTCTTCAACCTTGACTTCACTCCATACCACATTTCATGTGGTGTCTTGTCTTCAAGAGCTCTAATATGTAATCTATTTAGCAGAAAACATGCAGTGGAGGCTGCTTCTACCCAAAAATTCTTAGGAAGCTTCTTGCCTTCTAACATGCATCTCACCATCTCCATCACTGTTCTATTTCTCCTCTCCACCACTCCATTTTATTGTGGAGTGTAGGGTCTAGTTAGCTGGTGCTTAATACATGCATCTTCACAAATTAATTGGAATTTTTCATAAATAAATTCTGAGCCATCGTCTATTCTAACAGACTTAATGCTCAACCTTGTCTGGTTTTCAATCAGAATTTTATACTCCTTAAACATCTTTGCTCTTAAGACAATATATCCAAGAATACCTTAAGAAATCATCAATTATTAGAAAGAAATATCTGCTCCTATTCAAAGATTTTACTGGCATTGGACCATATATGTCCATGCGCAATAATTGAAGCCTCTTATTAGCCCTCCAGCTTGACTTAATAAATGGAGCACGAGTTTATTTACCCATCATACAAACCTTGCATTCTGAGTGATAGAACGAGAGGGCTAGTAGGTCATCAACCATACTTTTCTCCCACATTACTCACCAGTGCCTTCTGTTATATCTCATCTGGTCTCATGACAAAGCTTTTATTCTTCATCTTGGTGCTGAGTATTTCCTACCTTAATTTATCAAACACTTTACACTCATCAGATTCAAAGTGTACTGACATACCTCTTTTAATCAATTGGACCATACTTAAGAGATTATGTTATATCTTGGGCACTAGTAGCACATTAGGGACGATCTTAACTCCATTATTGGTAAAGATCTCAACCTCCCCTCTCCCTTCAACTCGGATGCAATCTCCATTTCCCAACTTCGCATTTGCCTTCACATTTAGATCTAGAAACTTGAATAGTCTTGGATCTAGAGCTATATGACTCATGGATCCACTATCTATCATCCACTCAGATGGATATGCTTCAGCAAGATCATATGTGACAACAAAGAGCTACTCTTCTTCTTTAGCAATATGCACATTTGTAGCAGTTTAAATAGCTTATTTCTTACATATTGCCTCTATATGTCCCTTTTGATGGCACTTCCTACACACAACATCTGGTCTCTTCCAACACTTGAAGGCCAGATGATTTAATTTCCATAGTGAGGACAAGGATTATACTTGTTTTTCTTGTTTCCTCCTACATTCTTGCTGGCATCTTTCTGGTGAGTCTGCACATTTTGAGAGCTTGAGCCAGTCTTATTTCTTTTCTTTTTGTTCTTTTCTTGATTCCCTACCTTAGTAAAGGCCTTATATGCCCCTTCAGCAGCTTCTGTCCTTCTCATCAGATGCCTTTGCTCTTAAGCCTACAAGGCACTCACAACTTCAACAAGTTTGGTATGTGCAATATCTTTGGATTTTTCAAGTGAGACTATGGTAGCCTCATATTTCTTATGTACAAACACCAACAGCTTTTGAATCAGCCTCTCATCTTTAAACTTAGCTCCCAAGAGCCTAATTTGACTAGAAAGTTGAATCAACCTCTCACTATAGCTCTTGATAGATTCATATTCCTTCATCTGCATTCTGTCAAACTCTCGTAAAAGATTCAACACCTTTACCCGTTTCATCTTCTCGTCACCTTCATACTCATTTTTCAAGAAATCTCAGATCCCTTTTGCAAAGCTGAGACCCATGATTTGAGTAAAATTTAAAGGTGCAACTAACTGATACAAGTAAGACTTAGCTCGAGCCTTCTTAGTTACCCTCTCCTTTCACCATCTCAGCTGAGCAGTTGGAGCATCTTCAGCTAAAACCTTGACCATATAGTCTTCATCAATAGGCTCCCAAAGATCCTGTCCTTATAAGTATGCCTCCATTTTAATTGCCCAGATTTGGTAGCCTTCTCTATTGAAGATTGCAGGCTGCAAACCCTAGGACAAACTCTCAGCCATCTCTAAGTAAATCTCTCATGCAGTCACATCCAAATTCGGAAAGAGTTGGTCTTCCCAAACTAAGAACCTTACTTATACCTTTACAAATCTCTTAAGAATCTAGCTCTGATACCACTTTGTTGTTGTTATATATCTATCATTAAAGAACTAAAAACTATGCTAATGGACGTGGCTAAAAGAATAAAGAACATAAAGAAAGAAAATGTAGTAGGAGCAAATTTACTTCAAGAATGCAGAGAAAAATAGGGAAGAAAAATAGATGAGAAAAACTCAGTGATATGTTGAGTTTATTGAGTATGAATCTTTACAACTTCTAAGAATACGAGTATTTATAGCTTCTCAAACCTCCTAGCTGTCATTTTACAAAAAATCTAACATAACTAACTTTTTTGAATTCTTTAAGACAAATTCTATACATTGCTTATATGCTAAGAAACCAACTAAACTAATCTTCTGAACTTCCAAGAGATCACTTCTACAGGTTGATTCATAAGGTACAATTTAATTATGAAATAATGTTAAGAGATGAAGAGAAAGAAACCAAGGACAATTTTATTACAATGTTTAGGGCTTGTTAGGTCGTTACTTAATATAGACCCTTCAAGCCTTACATTGGTTGACATGTATAAGTTGATAATCAACTTGTAAATTGCACAATATTAGGGTATTTTAGAACTATGATAAAACCCCTGTGTTTATTTCTCCTTGTAAGGATTCGAGGCTTTGTCTTCCATATGGCTTTATGGTTCACATAGTAGAAATGGTTGTAGAACCTTTTATACCCCTCTTACATCAATAACTTTTTAATCGTAATACTCTTCCAACAAACCCCAATTCAATAATGTTAACATCAGTATGCGACAATCATGGAAAAATGGAAAACGGATTGTCCTAGGAAAGGTAAGTTACTATTAGTTCTTTCATGCCCTTTATAATGATAAAAAGATTATTTCAGACTATGGTGTCTCTATCTCAACTCTAAATATGGCAGTTTTGCTTCATCATTTGAACTTTTGTTGAGTTTCTGTTCCAAATTATTTTTCCTGTACATGACCTAGGTTTAGTTTATTGACTAATAATCATCTTTGACTTTTCCATTTAGAGCTTTGGTAGCTATAATCATATGAAAACCAATAAAATATCAACTCTGATTGGATATTGGGGGAACAACCCCTTCGTTACAAAAAAAGTTAAGATAAAAACTTGTATTAGGGCAGGATAATAATATTATATTGGCTTAGACCTTGAAAGAGCATCACCATTTTGGTTTTGTAATTTTAAAGATTTAAAAAAAAACTTTAGAAACAAAGCAATATAAAGAGAAGGTGAGCACCAACAAGCAGTGTCATATTTTCCATATTTGCTCCTAAAATGGATGAATGATGTTTCTAATCCTTGAGAATGTTAAGCTGAAATCTACACAAATACATATGACTTGAGTAAGAAAAAGGAATTTAATGAAATGGAAAGGAGAAGATTAAATTATTTTGGCATGTCTTTTTATGTAAAAAGCTTAGAATCTAATGATTCTAAGATTGATGCATGCTCTATTGGTAGTTATGTTATTACAAGGGTCTAAGCAAGTTTTTTTGTCCTATATTAGTAAGTCGTATTCCTAAAAGTAGATATTGGAAGTGATGTTGGATCATTTTATAGTTATCGGTACAAATAAAACTTTTCAATACTTTAGGAGGTTTTGTAACAGAAGAAATCCATATATTATATTTGCATGCTTATCATTGCACTCTAGAGAAAGTTGACATTTGTATGCCCTTAAGCTAGGAACAGGAAGCATTATTGAATAATATCTACATTTCATTAAATATTTCATATGATGAAAAGTTGATGGAACTAACTGACAAGCATAATAAATTAATAGCTCTCCAGCATAAAGATGGCAATGTACCTAACCCTTTTTTTTTTAAATAAACATACAAAACAACATCGCTTTGTTTATAATGATTGGACCTTGGGCCAGGCCAAGCTCGGGATTGGACCCAAGAAATAGGGCCAAAGGCCTATTCAACCCGGACCTATCTCATTAACTTTGAGTCAGATTGGGTCGAACCATGCAATGCCTGGACTTAGTTGCCATCTCTACTCCAGTATCCTTTGTTGGTACATTCTCCTTTAGGCACTATGTTTTGTTGATTATCATAGCTCCTTCTGTTGTAATAAGTAGAATAAACTTGCATTTTTCATAGTTTTCATATATGCTAAAGCTATGGCATTTTGATAAGAAAATTTTACTTATGATTTGTAAGCTCTTAAGCTTTTGAAAATTCTTATGTTGTTTATAAGTATGTCTCAACATCCTTCCACTCTATTTCATTCCCTTTTCTTCATTTTTTTTTTAATGGAACTGTTGACTCTTTTGTAACTTTTATAAAGATTATAATTTTATAAACTGGTAGATGATATTGGAAAATACTATTGTCAATAGGATTTACTTTATCATAATTAGGAGTCAATGTTTTACATTAATTAGTAGTTAATGTTTTACCTTAATTAGGAGTTAATGTTTTACCTTAATTAGGAGTAGTGTTAATTAGGAGTTAATGTTTTGACGTAGTTAAGAATTAAAATTTTACCTTTTTTAACAGTAATGCTGATTATATATATCTTTATACATACATTTAATATTTCAAAAATTAAGGGGAATATTCTCTTTCAATTTTTCTCTAAACTTACATGACATTACAGCAAGTTTAGATAAACCTTAAAACTAATATTCCTAAAAGTCGTTATGCATGTTGCACAGATGTAATTTCATCATTCAGTCAATAGTGTAACATCCCACTACCATAGAACATATGCCGACATTCCAGAGAATATTCAAGCACAAACCCCACGAAAGTGGCAAGTTAAAGCAGTTACATCAACTTATCTGGCATTATATAGAACATAAGCATTTCGAGAACTAAGTTTCCTCATATTATTCATAGCTGTAAGCTTACATTGTCATTACATTCTATAATCCATGTATTTACATTACCAAAAACATCTGAGATTCTTTGCATTTGATTCACAAACATAAACATTCATTACACTCATAATTCATGTTTATACAATACATAACATATGAATGTTCACAGCTTTATATAACATGTATGTAACATTCCGTTACCCACGTTAAGGCTAAAATTGTAAAACGTGAGAGATTACGGAGAAGTTAGGAAACACATTTCATGATATGCACATACATGTGAATACTAAATTTTTCATACATCAAAATGATTGTACATGCATTCATTGACATTTTTGGGTCTAATTGTTAGTAAATGTGGTTTTATTGGAAATTGTGGTTTAATTGTATTAAAAATTTGATTACGAGATTAGAATTCTTGATTTAGAATTTTTGGAGTTTTTGGGGAAATTTTTTGAAAGAATTGGGATGATTCTTGGACTAGGAAAAATGTGAATTAGCAAAACAATTGATGAATGGTAGTAGAAATTATAGTCAAATGGCAATGGAAATTTTTATAATTGACTTTGGGATTTAATGACATATGTCATTCAAAATTGGGAGACAATTAGAGTAGGAATTGAAATTGAGTGGATTGGTTAAATAAAATAATTGAGTTTAAAGTTTTTAAACATTTGCTCATATGGACCCTTTTATTTGCTCTCTCCCACGATGCTTTTAATTGAAAGACCACTAGTGGGTCTTGCATTTTGGCTTTTTCTTCTCCATTCCATTTCTTCTTCTTCTTCTCTTCTTATCCTCCATGATTCTTGACTCACCCAAACCTCCATCAAGTTACATGTTGCTTCCATCTTTCAGTTGCTACTTCCATCTTAATGGTTTTTCTATTTGCCTTAAGAAAAATCTATCCTTACCTCCTTCAAGATGATGAACGTGTGATGCTTGGGGAGTTAGGTTTAATGTTGTTTTGAAGATTTGGAAGCAAAACCAACTAAGTAGCTTGTTAAATATTATGGTTTTGGGTAATTGAAGCATTTGTGATGATTGTTAGAGGTTAAATGGCATATGATGGTGTTTAATGTATGATGAACATGAGTGATGTAATGCATAGGTGAATGCCTTGTGTTTGTAATTATGAATGATATTTAACGGATTAAGAATTGATTTGTAAATGTTATTGATTTGAAATGGAGTAGAGAATGGAGAGTAAATGTAGTAGTAGAGGGTGATTTTTGAACAAGTTATGTTAGGTGTAAAATTTGGAAAATTGGAAAATGATTGACTGGAAAATTTTTTACTGAGCATACTTTAGTATTGTAGCCATAACTTTCTCTCTAGTTATCCAAATGAGATGATTCTTGATTTTGATTAAACTAGAGACATATGGATACATTTTTCATGCAGAAGTTGAATTAAAATTTGGTCTTGAGTAGTATCAAAATCTGAACTGAAGTTGTTGAAAAACTGGGTTTGCGTTTGTGTATTTTAGTCGTGACAAACTTTTGGAAGTTCGCCGCGGCAAACTTGAAGGCTTTAATTGTGATTCCATTCGGATGAAGTTCACCACGGTGAACGCTGGGTCTCGCCCACGGCAAACTTGTGATTTCTTTGCGGGAATTCCTCTCCAAAAGTTCATCGCGGCAAACTTTTCCTACACTGAACATAGTTCAGTATGTTAGGTATTTTTTTGTGGTTATCTAAATGGACTGATTCTTGATTTTTCTTAAATTAGAGACATAAATCTACAAATTATATGAAGAAATAAACTTCTGAATCAGAATCTAAGGGTTTCAATTTCTGGGTGAAATTTGAGTATAAGGATAGTCTGAAAATATTTTGAGTATAACTTTCACATTACTGAACCAAATTGAGTGATTTTGGTGTCAATGGAAAGATAAGACATAGAGGAACACATTTCTAGAGGATTGTATGACCCAATTTTATTCAGCTTCACTCTGTAATTGAATGCAAATAGTAGACCAAAAGTGTGTCATGGAAAAATCTGAAGGGATTGAATGAGAAATGAAATGCGATTTTAATGGTTTTAGTGAGGCATACAACTAAGTATAAATATTACTTAGATGATTTTCGATATAAGACTGATAATGTGATGAGAATAAGGGAAAGATACCCGAGATTATCATGAGCATGCATGGTACATATTTTATATACCCACTTGTGCATAAGGAAATGTTTATGATTGTGCAATTATTAATGTGTGTGCATCATGTGTTTGGCATATTGATGTGTAGGATGAATGTCTGCATTCAAATGTTTCCAGATCTTGAAGCTAGTGCTAATTTGGAGTGTACTTTGAGTAGACCGAGATGGTCTCACTTTATTGTTTGTTATTTGAATTTTGTGTTAATTAACTACTAAATGCTTATATGAATGTGTTGGTTTCCGGGCAGAAGGTCCGATGATTGTGATATTAATTGGGATATTGAAGTGCTACCTGTAAGTGAATGAGATGAAATAAGTGTGCATAATATGATTGTTAAGTGCCGGACCACGGTCCAATGACAAATGTGTTTTTAAATATTCATTTGCATATGAATGAAAGTGCGATTCTCAACTTTATTGTTCAATGCCAGACTAAGGTCCAATGATATATGAATGTGAGTAAATGGGAATATGCAAATGTAGTTAATGGATTCCATGTCATGAATGCATGAAACATAATGGCTGTTGTGACCAGAGTAGCCACCGATCAGAGCTTAAAGTTCAACAAGTGAAAATGAGCCTCGAGCTCAAAAGTGATTCAGAGTCTCAGGCTCAACGTTTAATGAGCCCTATATAGGACAGTTTAGGCACTCAGTCACAACAAAACAATAAATTAAAAGTGGGTCTCATGTGCATTGCATATGCATAATATAAATGATTAAATTGCATTGATGTGAATGTGAATTATGTGTTATGTGATTGGGTGAGCCATCGATGATGGTCACTCACTGAGTTCACAAAACTCACCCAAAATTTGAAAATATTTTTCAAGCTCAGAAGAGTACCCCGTTAGACAAGCGGGAGTTTACCTACTGCATTCAAGTATGAGGTAGAGGTCGGGATCAGTTCACGTCTGCATAATTATTTTTGTTAATTTTTGTATGAAAGGATTTATTCTGAGACTTTTGTATCATGTTTATTGATCAAATCCTTTTTGTAATAACTTTCCAAAATGGAAAGGGTTGTAAATGAAACTGACTTTTAAGTGCAATTATTATATATATGTGATTGATAAATTTTATGATTGAAACGGGCCCGAATTGATTATTGGTTTTCTGCAAAAGTGTGCATTGTTTCAAAAAAAGACTTTCTAATGAGATTTGAATGATTGAGTGTTCTAGTACGCCACCCTTGCAGGGCACAAACTCATATATCACCCATCTATGTCGGGTTCGGGTCTTGTTGGAGTGGGGTGCTACGTTGGTTGGTATCAGAGCCTAGAAGTACTATCTTACATAGGCATTTTTGAAATACAATACAGGTGATGAGCGAGAAACCGAGACACCGCATCGGGATTGAGGCATTACTCCGATGCATTTTTGTTTT
>JANIJH010015327.1:1000-12036 GCA_024520975.1 Erythroxylum areolatum | reverse complement strand
GTTAGGAGCTTTGTATTAAGTTAGTACTTTAGTTGGCCCTCCGAGCATATCATCATGGAGCATTTTCATGTATTTTGGATTTAAACATATTTTGTATTATGTGTGGTTGAGAATACTTGTTGAATTTCCTTTGGATTGTAATGGCATGAAGCCCCTTGGCTTATGGGGTGTTTAATTCATAGTTAGAATGATTATGCGTATGTTTTAATGTGTGCGAAAATGCATGTGTAAATTGACTTAGGTATGGATGTTGGGATCGGGTCTGACGTTTTGGGTAGCCCGTTGCGGGCATAGCCCGAGGGGGAATAGGGATCCGGGACCCGGGCCCAACACATAAGCATATCAAAATGGTTTGGGAGGTCCGTAAATAGAACAAAATAACACATTCTTATATAATGGTCCTATGTAGTCATGAATAGAACGATCTAACACAATCCCACATAGTGGTTTTGTGTAGTTGTAAACATAAGGAAGTCCTTAAAGGGCCCACATAACATGTATTTCATAACTTGTAAACTTCCTGCCCAAAATGGCAATCATTTTTCATTTCATAGGTCAACAATTCAATTCATTTACAAAAGATGCAACAAATTTTCAAAGCATTTAAAGACCAATAAATGAACATTTAGAAAGTAGTTGAAATCATTTATTTCCACTTCTTGAAAGAAACATTAATGGCTTATTACTTAATTATAAAAATGTAACCCACCTTAAATTCCTTACTTATAACTTGCCCAAGCGTGCCTCTCCTCTTTCTCCTCTTGTCTTTCTTGATTCCCTTTTCATAGGCAAAAATTCCAACTTCAATAAGGTTGCAAAATTGAAAACCCACAAAGCACAATTACTAAAATGGATCCTAGAATACCTAAAACCATGCATTTCCTAAGCTTCATGAACCAAAACCCTTCCAAAAATCCAAAGTATTAAAAATGCTCTTACCTTAAACCTTCACCAAATGAAGAGATGTTTGGCCCAATTTCAAGCTCTTGTTTTCCTCTTTCTTTTTCTCTTCTTGAACAACCTCAAACTCTCTCTCTAGAAAGCTTAGAAAAGGTGAAACCCTAGCTTTTTCCTCCTTCCTCTCTCTCAAAAAACCTCTCCTTCTTCTCTCTTATTTTCGTTTTTCACTCTTCTCTCCCTTCAATTCACGTTTTTCGCTTCCTAACAGGCAAGATAACATATTATTTTTCCTATAATACCCTTAATGAGTGTGCAAAGTCCCTTTTTACCCTACCTTTATGACTTATGGCTCTTTATCCTTAAGTGATCTTCTAAAAATGCCCTTGTATACTCTTACCACCTTAATTCAATTAACCCATGCCATAAAATCCTACTAACATAGACATGATAATTAACTTCCAAAAATTCACCTATCAAAACCTCAAAATTATTTAAATCAAGCTTAATTCACACAAAAATATTTAGGGACCAACACTTCATAAAGGCTCTTTCTCCTTAAAGTTAATGGAATTAGCATCTACTTATGATCAATAAACATAGGATGAAAGTTATGGTGACATATATTCGAAAGCTCAACTAATATCCATAATTATGTGACATTTTTTGAAGTAAACATTATGATCATGAATGTGGGTTACTAAACTACATGTGGGAGTATCCATATTACATGCGAAACTATCTTCACATTGCACTATATGAGAATATCTATAATTTAGAGTGGAGTAACTCTTACACTAACATATGGAATGATTAACACTAATGCATGGAATGATTATGCTTCAGCTAAACCTTTACAACAATAGCATCAAGAAGAACATCTTATAGATATATTAATGGAAGGCCGTGACAAAAATGAAGCAAGCCACTATAAATCTAAGGAGAGATTTTCTTCAACCGAATACATTGAGCTAAATAAAACATATTATTTGAGCTTATTAATGCCTTAAAGTGGAGATAAGAAAAAGGCCCACTTCGTGAATAAAGTTTTAATTTAAGAAGAGATAGTAGAAGAGATAACAAAGAAGATAGTTGAAGCAGAAGAGGAGTTAAATGTTGTTTTAAAGGAGAAAGAACAATAGATGATAGAGAAAATAAAAACCCATGATCTTAAGCTACCGGTAAGAATAAAGTTAATTAAAGCTACAAACTTAGGAGTTATTGATTGGGTGTTTGATGTGTGTAAGTTTTAATAAATAACCCTTGACAATCTACAAGCGCACAGTTCGTTAGTATAGTGCCTAAGATATCGATCCCATGAGGAGGGATAATCTTATCTTAAAATATAAGGCCAGAAAACAATACAATAATTCAAATTACACGAAACTAAAAACGAGAAATTAATTTAATCAATCAAATCAAATTAAGAATTAGCTTGGAAATATCTAACAATCAACCTAAGGAAATTACTAATTGAGAGAATGGAAATTTTATCTATCCTTAATGCTAGCCTAACTGATTATGAATTACCGAACTGTTAGTTCCAGATGATCTAGGGTTGATTACTCTCTCTCATGTTATAACCATTATCCCTAAATTATAAAACCTAATCAAATTATAGAGGTTGTAATTTCTCAATTTACAACCTATCCAAAACCCTAATTAGTTTTGAAGTTCACTAATAAACTACCAGAAACCTATGCAAGATCTCTCTTCACACAATTTACCAATTTTAATTAATTCTTATTTCTATTAAATCACCGAACTCTTCTTAGCCCATTTTAATCATTTTTCGTTTGATTCACCCCCTCAATTTATTATCAAATTATGCAATCACAAAATTAAATCATGACCAATCTAATAAACACATAAACAATCAAATTTCATTAATTCAAAAACTAAAACTTCGAAGGTGTGTTTAGAGCATCATCAAAACTCAAAATCTTATCATCAACTATTTATTTCAATTCCATACATGAATAAAATGAAATTAAATAGGAAAGACAATCTAAATGAATATGGGAGGTAGCGACGTTGGGAAACTCCTGATCTGGGAAGTACATCGAGCAACTTCTTCTTCTATTCTCTCTTCCTTCTTCTCTTTCTCTATCACTATCTCTTGATGAATTCTCTCTAGGGTTTCTTAAAAGTGGCTTATGTAAAAACTCTTTATGCCTTTTTGTCTTGTTCTTTAAATATCCTTTGTGTTTCGAACAACCCTAGGGTTTTTTCTAAGGTCCAAAAAATCCCTCGAAACTTGATGTTTTTAGTGTTTATGCATTTGTTTGATGCAGGCCACGGTCGTGGGCCAGGTTTTGGGCTTCCATCATGATCATGACATATGGTGCAATGATCGTGAGCCATTGTTTCAATCCGAATATCTCCAAAACTTCTCCATTCTTCGATGTTGACCCTGAAAAACAAATAAACATATCAAGGTACCTCAAAAACATAATATTTAAGCTCAAAGACTTTTATTAACCCATAAAACAATTAAAATATAAATAATTAACAAAAAAACACAATCCTAACCTAAACATATACTAAACGATTGAATTAACAATTAAATACATATCAAACTAAACCCTAAAACATGATGCAATTTACATTTATCAACACCCCCACACTTAAATGTTTACTTGTCCTTAAGCAAACAAAACAACAAACACACAAAATCACAAAGCACATAATGTAGTAATGAGACAATGACTTCAACTTCATGGAATAAACTTAACTTTAAAGACAATAATTCAAGTTATTTCAAATCATTAATATGCAAAATCTACATCTAGGAGCTCTGGACTAAACATACATATTAATTAAAAACCACATATCAAGTTACTCACCTCTTTTCAATTGCGCATACATATTAATAATTCCGTGGTCATTCAAACTCTATAACTACTCCTAAGTATGTTTTCATAAAAAGTCAAGCTATTTACAAGTTCGGTAGGTCCTATTAGAACACATTTTTTAATTTACTTTTTAATGAATTTTTTATGGACATGGACCTAGTCTTTTACTCAAAGGCAAACATTGGTGATGAATTTCGATCCAGTTACTCGACTAAGTTATGTTTTCATTAAACTACTTGGTTGAAATGTCATTATAGTTAAAACGAAAGTGAGTGAAAAAGTGAAGTAAGAAATGAATATATAGGTGAATGAATGATATAATGGTAAAAAATTAAACTGAAGTTCGCGTGTCTAGTTTTACAATAATGGTAAACAATCGTGGCTTGCAATTTTTCGACCAATTTCTAATTTTTTTCTTCTTTTGTCCTTCTACACTATCCTGAGATTACTTTATAACTATCTATAGCTCTTTCACCTTTCTTTTGTTGACTTCCTCGATCATCTAATTCATGTCGAAGTCCTATGCCTTCCCAATTTGAATGAAACAACTTAACTATGGAATTCAAACTATCTAAAAATAAAAGGAAATAACATGGAATTAATAATCCATGGGTTGCCTCCCATACAGTGCTTCTTTTAACGTCAGTAGCTCGATGCTCTTCTTGTGCTTAAGGTGGTTTAACTAAATACTCCAATGGTCGTGCAGTCATCGATCTTACCATTTACACATGAGCTACCATGCCCTAGGTTCCACCTTCCTTCTGTTTCACCTTCCTTACCTTCCTTCTGTTTCACCTTCCTTTGCTTTCTCCTCCATAATCATTTATTTCTAAATGCATTCCTAATGTCCTCAATATCTTCCCATTGTCCTCGAGGTTTGGTTTCTTTTAATTTAACTAGAAATAAGGGAGAATTATTATCTTTCTTCAACATAGTAAAAGTTATTTAGTTCTCCCTGACCCTCATAGTTAGTTCACCCCTATCAACGTCAATTATTGAGCAGGCAGTAGCCAAGAATGGTCATCTAAGGACCATAGGGGTTTTCACATCTTCTCTGATATCCAACATAAAGAAGTCTGTGGGAAAGGTAAAAATATCAATATGCACTTGGACAATCTTAATATTCCTTTTCGAGTGATGAACTGTTATGTCTGCCGTCTTCACTAGCATCTTTATAGGTTCTAACTCTTCTAACCCAATTTTTTACTAAAGGTATAAGGCATCATATTGATACTCACTCCTAAATCTACAATTGCCCTATCTATTTTGACTATATTGATACTGCAAAGAATGTAAAAATCCTCTAGGTCCTCTTTCTTCTATGCTATATTTGGGTTTTCTTTCGCTATGCAATCCTTAACCTTCTTCTTTCGCTATGCAGTCCTTTTCGTACCATATTCGTGGAGCTAGAATAGGGTACAAAAATTCAAGTCGAGGTTCCTCGATTGGCTTAATTATGAGCTCACTTGGAAGGAATTCCATAATTGCTTATCCTTCTCCATTATCTCCATCTTCTTTTGCTTTTTCGAGTTTGTTTTTTTAGGTTTAGGTAATAGCCATGATCTGCTCCTTTGGGTTAGATTTGGTATTGCTCAGAAGGGTTCCTACATTCTAAGTAAAAATTGCCTCCGCTAGTTGACCTACTTGGACCTTCAGAGTGCATATTGAAGAGGTGTGGTTCTTAGTGACTTGCTTAAACTTGCCTTTAAGCCTCCTATACATATCCTCCATTCCTCCAATTTTATCTAAAATCCTATCCAACTTGGATTCCATTGAGCTTGGTAGCTTGGTTTGTCTTATTGGAAGCCTGGTTGTCTTTGAGGTTTGAACTGTCCTCCAACTTTGTTCGCTCATGAGAAGTTAGGGTGATTCTTCCACCCAAGGTTGTATGTGTTGGAGTTGGGATTGTTTGCCCCTCCTCGTCTATATTGAGCTCCCACATAATTAACTTGCTTCAGATCGCTATCCTTCATCAAGAAGCAGACCACTATATCATGGTCCATCTATCTATAGAATTCACATTTTAGTTATATGACTTTTACCAAAGCTGAGGATAAAGCCTTCACATTATTGAGTTGTCGAGTTAAGTTGTCAATTTTAATTTATATCTTTGTCATTTGATTAATAGCTACAATTCCTTTTTGTTCTTAGAAAGTAGTGGTTTGTTTACTCTGCTCATTCATCCATAGGCATCTATTACTTGCCATCTTCGCTATCAGCTCTTCTGCTGCATTTACCATCTTTCTTATCAGTGATCCTCCTGAAGCTGCATCAATCTTGCCTCTTGTATACGAGGCAACTCCATTTTAGAATGTTTGTAACAAGAATTCCTTGGGTAAGTTATAATGTGGGCATTTTCATTTAAAATCCTTGTATCTTTCCCATGCTTCATAGATTATTTCCCTGCCATTTTGCTAGAAGTTGTAATCTCTTTGATAATTTTTATAGTCTTAGTAAGGGAAAATAATTGTCTAAAAAGTTACGAACTAGTTAATCCCAAGTTGTGACATTAGCTGGGATGATAAAATGAACTAGGCCTTTGCTCTATCTCTTAGGGTAAAAAGAAAAAAGCCTAATTCTGATTGCATCCTCTGATGTTTGATGGTATCAAAAGGTATCACATATTTTAAGGAATTCATTATATGTGCATTGGGATCTTCATTCATTAGTCTATGGAATTGCGCGTTCTATTGAACCCTGTTTAGGAGGGCTAGTTTAATTTGGAAAGAGGCTGCTTATACGGGTGGCCTAGCTACTCCTTGGTTAGCCATATTGAACCCTAGTCACATGAAATCCATAAGGGTTCATTGTTGACATCTTTAGTTTGCTTCATGATCTAAATCTTGCTGAAACTCCTTAGCCATTGTTACTTTTGCAATTTCTTCTTCTTCTTGACTTTGAGCTTTCCTAATTGATTGTTCTAATCGAGTGATGTCTAACTCTAAAATTTTAGCTACACAACTCGAACTTCTCATGACTCTTGTGTTCATGCAAGAGCACAGATTGAGAAATAGAAAGAAAGAAAGAAAGAAAGAAAATAAACACTAACTAAAATGCATTAAATTAAAGAATAAAACTAATCGTCTCCTCGGCAATGACACCAAAAACTTGATCAGGTGTTTGATGTGTGTAAGTTTTAATAAATATCCCTTGATAATCTATAAGCACACGGTTCATTAGCTTAATACGTAAAGTGTCAATCGTGGAGGGATAATCTAATCCTAAAATCTAAAGTCAAAAAATAATACAAAAATTTAAATTGCACGAAACTAAAAATGAGAAATTAATTCAATCATTCAAATCAAATTAAGGATTAATCATGGAAATACTATTATTAAGCAATTGCAACATACCCAAGAATCAACCTCAGGAAATTACCAATTGAGAGAAAGAAAATTTTACCTATCCTTAATGCTAACTTAACTGATTACGAATTGAGTTTATTAGTTCTAAACGATCTAGGGTTGATTACTCTCTCTCAAGTTATAAGCATTATCTGTAAATCATAAACACTAATCAAATTATGGAGGTTGCAATTTCTCAATTTACAACCTATCCAAAACCTTAATTAGTTCTAAAGTTCTTTAATAAACCATCGAAAGTCTATGCAAGATCTCTCTTAGCAAACTTTAACGATTTGATTTAATTCTAATTTTTATTAAATCACCTAACTCTCGTTAGCCGAATTTAATCGTTTTTCATTTGACTCAAAGTTTATTATTGAATTATACAATCGTAGAATTAAATAATGAAAAATCCAATAAATACATAAACAATCAAATTTCATTAATTCAAAAAATAAATCTCCGAAGGTGAGTTTAGAACATCATCAACATTTGAAATCTTATCATCAACTATTTATTTCAATTTCATACAATAATAAAAATGAAATTAAATAGGAAATACAATTTGAATGGATGATGGTAGGCAGTGACATTGGAAAACTCCTGATTTAGGAAGTACATCGAGTCCACTTCTTCTCCTCTTCTCTCTTCCTTCTTCTCTTTCTTTATCTCTTAATGAATTCTCTAAGGTTTCTTAAAAGTGGCTGATGCAAAAGCTCTTTCTATCTCTTTTTCTTGTTCTTTAAATATCCTTTGTGTTCTAAGCAACCCTATGGTTTTTTTTGGGGTCTAAAAGGTCCTAAAAATCCCTCAAAACTTGATGTTTTTAAGTGTCTATGCATCTACCTGATGCAGGCCACAAGCGAGCCTTCTATCATAATCATGACATGCAGGCCATGATCATGGGCCATGTTTTGGGCTTCTATGACGATCATGGCATGTGGTGCCACGATCGTGGGCCATTGTTTTGGCCCGATTGTCTTCGAAACTTCTCTATTCTTCGATGTTGACCTTGAAACTAACAAACACATCAAAGTACCTCAAAAATATAATATTTAAGCTCAAAGACTTGCACTTACCCAAAAAAACACTTAAAACATAAATAATTAACAAACTAACCCAATTCAAACCTAAAAACATGCTAAACAATTGAATTAACAATTAAATACATATCAAACTAAGCCCTAAAATATGATGCAATTTACACTTATCAGTTATTCTATCCTTGTTTTGTCTTTCCCATATCTTGTTAATTCAATTATGCTTGATCCTAGATAACCTAAGTTTTTGATCGAGATCTAATCAAGTAATCCATGTTCAATTAGAAAATAATATAATTGCAACCTCTAAATTTAGAAGACTACTTCTAACTAGTCAATTGGATTTAAAGCAATCATAAGGATAATTAATTCACAATTAACATATCTCTTTAATTGTTCATTAATCTGATAAATTACAGGTTTATTAAGCTACCAACTCTCATTACGCACCTTAATACATATAACTTGAATCACTCTCTCTCTTTATTACCATGTATAGGCATAATATTTATCACAAAGCATTTATAGATTTATTTAAATCAATGAGAATAAAGTTTAACAAAACAAATCAAGAACAATCCCTAAAATGGATTTAGAAACTCATAATCATGTTTAACACCATAATAATCCAAATAAACATCCAAAAAATGAAATAAATAAAGGGAAAAGAAAGAAAAACAAGTTTATATCTTGATCTGGAAATCTAGAATTGTTGATTTTATTTAATCTAGTGGCTACTAGTTTTTTTTGGTGTTTCTCTTTTCCTTAAATATTTCTTAAGGCTTATAGGGTTATTTCTAGGGTTTTCCCACTTAATTTGGTTCAAAAAATAGCCGCTAAATGTCAAGAATACAAAAAAAAAACTCGCTAGCTGGAAAAGCCGAAAATTGCTAGAATTTGCTATCTACCACTCTTATCATTATCGTAAGGGTGCCATGATCGTGGCTTACTTCCATGCTTTTGTTTCTTCTCTTTTCTTTAATTCTTCTTTTCATTCACTCACAAACATTTCAACCATACCTTTAAACATAAAATTAAAACCAACAATAGCACAATTCTAAGTCCTCAACATATGATTATCATATAAAAACACTTTAAAACACATTCAAACACCTAGAAAACATACTATAATTTACACCTATCAACATCTTCACACTTAAACCTTTGTTTGTCCCCGAGCAGTACTAAAACCAAAACCAAAGAAAACGTAAAAACACATCATGTAACAATGCAATAATGGTACAATGACACCAATCTCGTGGAATTATCTTAACATCAAACATCAACCATCTTTTTATATTTTGTTTAACGATTGCCTCGTTTGATGAGAAGGAAAAAACATTTCATGAATGTTGTCCGATTACTCAACTAGGTTTTGTTTTTTATTTAGCTTGCTTAAAGTGTCATTTTGCCTTTTGACATAAAGACAAACATTTTGCAATGAATGTACCTAGTTAATCAACTATATCTCAACTCTCAACTGATTACCAACTCTATTCTTAATCGAACTTTTTGAAAAAGGGCTAACAGAATAGGAATTTTATTTAACACTTTTTTTATCATTTAAACTCTTAGCCTACCTCATTTCTTCTTAGTTAATCACTCTTATAAAGGGTACTAATGATGCTACCAATTTAATTGACTGTAATTATAAATGTATACAAACAAGTGTCAAAAACTAAATGAATAGGTACCGTTGCCTAATTAACATGAATATTCCATCCCAAGGACACTTAAAACAAAAAATTCATAAGTTAATATGCCTTTACAATTTAAATGACCATGTTCAAAGTAACCCAATTTCATTCATTTCATGCCATTAACATATGCACATAATGCTGACACCATGCAACCAAATGTTCACACAATGTCAGCCTAATAAAAACTAACATAATGCAAATGCCAATGTCACATGCCAATGATATGAAAATGCATAAACGTCCTTATACTTAAACAACACATTATTGTCAATCTGGGGCAAAAAAACACAAATAAAGAGAAATTACAATAAATAAAAAGCAAGAGTAAGAATACTTTTATAGATTTGACTAGTGATGGTGTAGGATATGGAACTTGAACACACTTCTTGTTATAAATATCCATCAATTCAACTCCCTAGAAAATAAAAATAACAAAATGCTAATAAAAAAGGAAAATAAAAGTAAAACATATCATAATTCTTGGGTTTCCTCTAAATTAGTACTTGTTTGACATCGTTACTTAACATAACTTTCACTTCTACCATCAACTTATGTCTATAACTAGTGGCTTGCTTCAAACTATTTCTCTCCATCGTAGTTTAGTAAGTTGTAAATAAACCACATGTTGTAAGATAATAAGGTCTTAATTTAATAAATTAGGAAATTCAATTGCCTTAATTAATGCCTTTTTCTATAACAAACTATCAAAAAAATTAGGAATGATGAAACTCCCTGAATTGTCAATTGAATCCAAAAATTTGTACTCTAAGAAGGTGAACTACTCTTTTTCATCCTTAATCACCTTTGCCCACTCTTTTTCTTCCACTTCTTGAGCAAATACTTCCTTTTCTTCTTCAACCTCTATCTCTTTTATCCTATGTTCTTCTTCCTCTCCTTAAATTCCAACTTTACTTGTGAATTCAATATTTTTATCCTCTTCACTTTGAAAGCATTAATAATTTCCAACATATTATATCCAACTCAGTATTAGTATGCTCACTTGGTGTATTATGAGGCCAGTATTGCATACAATATAAATTCCCCAACATATAATCTGGTGCTTGACATTGGTGATTGTAATGGTTCCCCCTAAAATGTCAGACTACAACCAGGATATCAGTTATAATTTTGCGGTCTTTAGCCGGGGGGGGGGGGGGGGGGGGGGGGGGGGGGGGGGGGGGGGGGGGGGGGGGGGGGGGG